>OMNZ01053199.1:0-16980 GCA_900303255.1 Lesueurigobius sanzi
GACTGTTGTGGTGAAGAGGGAGTTGAGTCGAAAGACGAAACTCTCGATTTACCGGTCGATCTACGTTCCTACCCTCACCTATGGTCATGAGATTTGGGTCATGACCGAAAGGACAAGATCCCGGATACAAGCGGCCGAAATGAGTTTCCTCCGCAGGGTGGCTGGGCGCACCCTTAGAGATAGGGTGAGGAGCTCAGTCACCAGGAGGGAGCTCGGAACAGAGCCGCTACTCCTCCACGTCGAAAGGAGCCAGCTGAGGTGGCTCGGGCATCTGTTTCGGATGCCACCTGGTCGCCTCCCTCCAGAGGTGTTCCAGGCACGTCCCACTGGGAGGAGGCCCCGGGGAAGACCCAGGACACGCTGGAAAGACAAGGTCTTTCAGCTGGCCTGGGAACGCCTTGGGATCCCCCAGGAAGAGCTGGAGGAGGTGTGCGCAGATCGGGAAGTCTGGGCATCTCTGCTCGGACAGTTGCCTCCGCGACCCGACCCCGGATAAAGCGGAAGAAAATGGATGGATGGTGTTGAATTATAATCTTGGCTCCTAGAGGCTGTGTTACAAGTGTTTCTTTTGAAGTATAAGTAGCTCGCTGCCATTTTTGTTACGCAAAAGTAGCTCACAAGGTAAACACAGTTGGAGACCCCTGCTTTACTGTTAATTGTGTGTTCTACACAGTTTTTGGGACATTAGATCAAAATGTTTACATTCTGAACATTCCAAGTCGTAATGTTAGTCTCAGTCGTAAAACTCCAAACACACAAAGAAGTCAGTGATAAAAAATAAATATAAAAAATCGTGCTAATGGTCATTTTAGACACCATAAAACTACAATCAAATCCTTGAAATGAATGCTGTGTATTTGTACATTTTGTTCTGTTTACTGTGTGAAATGTTGCACACTGTCTTTAATTTTCATGCAAAGAAACAGTTCCTTACATAGGATTTTAATTGATTGAAGTTGAAATGTGAAGCAGAGCCATGAATAAACAGAACAGTAAATAAGATTGATGAACTCTGTGAATGGTTGCATTGCACGGCAAAGCATGAATATTTAAAGGCGTATTGTGGAACTTTTTAAGCAAAATAGAAACAAAAACTTGATATCATTGCGTATTTGACCGTTTGTTACCCTGGCCGATTGATTCTGGCGGCCTTTATGAAAATACATAATCAAAGACTTTCTAGTTTCCTCTGCTAATTGAACGATCTCCATGGCAACGCAGTGAAAACCAGCCAAGCTAAAACCATTGATCCTGGAGCTGCTGTGATGAAAGGTAAAGGTGCCATGCTAACCAGCCATACAGACACTGGGTCACTAAAAGGTCAAACACGCACTAATATAAAGTAGTTGTTTCGCATAAAAAGTTCCACAATGCTCCTTTGGCCTTTTTGATTAAGGGTCTGTTTTTCAAAATAGTGTCGAAAACATGACCAGATAATAAGGCTGAATGATATTTTTCAGGCTCTTCGGAGGATGAGGAGGCCCCATTGGACACACGGCCCAATTATTCAAGGTTAAATGAAGAGAGCGAAGAAACATTTTCAACAAAAAAAAGAACTAAAGAAGACCGATTCAGAAAGAGGGAGGAAAGAAAAACAAAGGTGCTCAAAATCCTTTCCAAGCTGCAGGATTCCCCCCAACAGCCAACGAGCTGCAAAGGTCACTCCAATTTTGAAGACTGTGAGTATAAACGATACTTAACTGAGATTGATCCATAAACTGCTGACATGAATGAAATCACGAGACGGAAGTGTTTACAGTATACTCTGTAAGATGTTTTAGCATCAGGTACACATTATTCATCTCCAGGCATTTTGGCTTTATTTTTATGAGAGCATATTTTTGTGATTTCTGCATAAAAATGACTATATTTTGTCGACGAAATCTAAATAATGGATTGATTTTATTTTGTTGATGCATTAGTTACAAAGATTTGCTCTTTGTCACAAATTTTTGGATATCTTTAGTTTTTTTAAATTAGTTACTAGTGAATATATGTAAACATTCAAATTTCACCTTGTTTTGGGGGGGGGGGGTTCAAAACTCAATAAATCAGGCTAGGAATTGAATATTGAAAGGTCCCTCAGATCAAACCTTCGAAAAATAAGTGAAAGATTGGGATGTTTGGAGTCTGTCCGCCACAATGGGAGAAGTACGGAGCCCTGGAAGTTACGAAATAAATGTGGGAGAAAAAAAAAAATTCTAAAATAAAAAAGTATTTATTAGATTTTTGTAGGTTTTCTTGAGGGAATGAGATATTATCTTGGGGGGGAAACAATGTGGGGGACAAAAATCCCCCACATTGTTTTTTCTAAAGTAATCTCGTTCCCTCAATTAATATCTCGTTCCCTCAAGTAATATCACGGAAATTATTTGAAGAAGAAGATCAATGTGAGAAAGATGCCAAAATGGATGCTGAGGAGGTGAAACGGAGGCTAGTTTGTGGATGAAGAGCTGTGTGCCCGTGTGCAGGAGCATTTTTGAGAAGATCGCGCACAGAGACATCGCAGGACAGGATTTGGCTTAGGTCTTTCCTCAGGTTTGTGAGGAAAAAGGGGGAAACATTGCAGAACACTACAGACATGGGGCTGGCCGGCTTGATCTTCGCAAGACCAAGCTGCATTTTCCCTGGAAAAGTCGTGCACAGAGCTCCCCGGAACCAGAAAGGCACATATTGGGAGAATTCTTCTGACCGAGACAACGCAAAGTAAGCAAGTTAAGCTTATTGTAAATAAATATTAGTAGTAGCCAACCCATGCGGTTCAGACCTAATTTAGTCCTGGTTTAGTCCTGGTTTAATTCTTTGTGCTTTTGTGCGATCCTTGTAGCCTTGTGTCCCTATCCCTGTGACGGGTCACATCTGAATACGGTCGGGCTGTAAACGGATTCGGGTTTTAACAAAGCTGTCAATCAAAATGCACCTGTCGGGCTCGGGTTGAATTCTGTCGGGCTCGGGCCTGACTTTTAAGGCCCGTTTCCAGCTCTACCCTCAAAATAATATCTTGTTCCCTCAAGTTAATATTTGGTTCTCTCAGGATAATATCTCGTTCCCTCAAAATAATATCTCATTCCCTGAAGATAATATCTCGTTCCCTGAAGCTAATATCTCGTTCCCTCAAAATAATATCTCGTTCCCTGAAGCTAATATCTCGTTCCCTCAAAATAATATCTCGTTCCCTCAAAATAATATCTTGTTCCCTCAAAATAATATCTCGTTCCCTCAAGATAATAGGTGTGTTTAAGATGAAGAGTGCCTCGCCTGGATTCCAGACGAGACCAGGCAGTGGCAGCAGTGGGCAGAGAAAGGCGGCTGGAATCAAGTCAGACAGATCACGTTCCCTCAAGATAATATCTCGTTCCCTCAAGTTAATATCTCGTTCCCTCAAGTAATGTCTCGATCCCTCAAGTAATGTCTCGTTCCCCCAAGATAATATCTCGTTCCCTACAATTTCCCTTATAGTTCTATGGAGAAATGAAAGTTTATAGAGAGAAAACTGGCCCAAAACCTGAAAATTGGAAGGAATTTTCTACTACAATCAGTGTTTAAGTCTCTCCTTAAATTTGTACACTGTTAAAAACCCCAATAATTAGCACCTAAGCTAATTGTTAAAGAGCTGACATTCAGCAGAGGTCATCTGGGTCAAAGTTCACCCATGACAGTGCAATCTTGCTCTGGTTAGTCTGATTATCGGGCAGCCCCACTGAGCCTATCTATGTCGTCTTTTAACAAATGTACATTGTGTATAGCATCTTCAGGTGGCCCCGCAGGCTAAAATGTAAAAAGCTAATTAGAAAATAGAAAAAAACATGTTTGCCTGTATGTGGCCTGTTGACAAAGTGTGCTGAGGAATACTCATCACTCTTTGTTTAGCCGTTATTATTTCCGGAGGTCAGTCTGTTTGAGTGTGCTCTCTTGTTCCACGGTGCTCCTCATTAGGTGCTGAAAAGGACTAACCTGTCATAATTGGTCTCGTTTTGTCCAACACAGGCCAAAGGACTCTCAAAACGGAGAAGCCCCTCCCCCATACACAGCTTTCTATAACTTCCTGTACTCATGTAGCCATTCATTCTCAGTCAAAAGCTCTAAACTTTGTCAATGTATTTGTTTGTGATTGCCTGGCCTTTAGATTTGCTACAAAACTGTATAAGTTAGTGCTAATAAAAGAACGCTGATAAAAATACACCAGGACTTCTTCTGAATCACTGGTATTCAGTGTAAAGTAAAAAGAGTAAAAAGTACTAATTATAGGTACTTTTACTTTACTTAAGTAACTTTTATGATGGATACTTTTTACTCCTTTTACTACATTTCAGAGCCTGTGTCTGTACTTTTACTCCACTACATTTTAAATTGGGTTAAAAGTATTATATTTTCAAAGTGACCTCTCTACGATGAACTGGTTTAGTCCCAGTTTAGACTTGGTTTAGTGGTTTACTTTTAGCCCTGTTTTTGACCTGAATTAGTGGTTTACTCGTTTAGACCTGGTTTGATTCAAATAAAATAAAAAATCCTGCACATTAAAATCTTTAATACTTTTACTTTTTACTTTATAAAGTACATTTTACAATAAAAATTTGATCAGATGCTTTTCCTTTTTTGGTCCTGTATCTGCACTTTAACTTAAGTAAGAACATTGAGTGCTTCTGATCTTCTGAGCTTCTGATACCTGATCTTTTTTTTCCAAGACCGTCATCCCTTTACTCATTTCCAAATGCCCGAAAGGTGTATGTGCATGTTGGGTCCGTGTCATCAAAAGGAGTGGGCTGAGCCTCAGAAAAACAAACAAAGACACACGCAGTGGCTGCCCTCCTGCCTCCGGCTGCACGCCTTAAACTGTCTCTGGCCTCACCACAAACCACAACACATGCTTTTTCTGAGCTCACTCAGCATGCCATAAACACACCCAAACAACCTCTAAACTCCGAATCATCTGCTGTTTGCAATGCCAGATCTCCAGAGATAACCCCACAAAGCAAAATCATCTGCTATTATTGCCCTCCGGTCCTTGACATTGTGCCATTAATAAGGCCATTGTGCAGGCCATGCTCTGTTTGGATATCGTATAATGGACTCTTTGGCAGATTTACTTTGCTTACTCTCTTGTTCTCGTGCTTTTTTCTCTCCTGAATACAGTGGGTACACAAGCACGCTGCCCTGCATTAATAGGTGAGCTGTTTGTTTGCCCGTTCATTGTGGACTGATTGTAAACACGTAGAAGGATTCAACACCAGAGACTGAACAAACACACGTTATATAAAGGGACTCTATTATGTAGATGCTATGGGCATCCCCAAACACCTTACCTGCCTTCATAGTGTGCTCGATACTACTTTGTTTGTATTTTTGCTTCAATAAAAAAAAACACACATATAAAGGTGGTTTAAGAAATACATGCAATATTTTTGTCCAAACTATGTGCCATGTGCCCCCTACTTAAATCACTGACTGTAGACGTTCAAAATATGGACGTGTATTGTATAGATACATAACTCTCTAACTCCACAACAACAGGCCACATAGTAAAGTAAAGGGGGAGGACTAGCTGCTTGCTCTAAATCCACTGTCACATATTTTGGCTCAGTATATATGGGCCATGTTTCCCGTCATTCTCCTGCTACTTAAAAGGGGGTCACCAACTCAGTGCTGTTCAATATGACCTTTGTTAAAGGAATTACGGGACACTATCCAGTATTGAGAATGAGCAGAAACAAAAAGTCTGTGATTAAGCGGGAAAACAAGAGTGTAACAAAAGATGCCTCTATGAGTTGACCTAGCAACATTTTGGTGTCATGTACGGTGTGGACTTTTGTTGTTTTTAAAGGAAGAAGGTCCATGTGCGGTGTTAAACATTTACATTTTTATTTGCTATTGCTCACACTATTTCCTATTTCCTATTGTATTGTATTTTATGCTACTTACTGGAGGTGTTCTTGTGACATCAAGCCTGTCTGCGGAGGGAGGCATAAATCATACACAGGTGACCAGCAATATCTGTCAGAGTGTGTTTTTCATCTGTCAGCTGCAGACATGGAAAATTATATCCCAGTGTGGGTTGAATTAGTTGTGACCTGGCTGTTTACTGCCTGCCACGACTTGACTCTGCGAGAGAAAAGGAATAAAACAGAAAAACAAATGGCGGTGAAAGAGTGAACCTCCCTGCTCATCACCATCATCATGGCCCTATTCTTCCTCTCTCAATTGCAACTGAATCGCCTTGGTCTCATTACAGATTATGGCCTGAGCAGAATCACTCTCCCCTTTCTCTCGCCTTTCTCCACACAGGCCTGGTCTTGATTAACATTTTCTGCTAGGCTTCACACTAAAGGCCCAACCTGTGTGCTTTAAAGGCATGGTGACAAAAAGCCATCAAGCGCTGGAGTGGAATCAGATAAGGCTATCAGGCAGGAGGCTTTACTGCCTGGGCTTTGTGCCTCAGCTTTGCCCGCCTTTGCTTCCTCCCTCAATGTCTCACTCCACTGCACCTATTGTCCAGTGGACGGGGTGCACCCTTCAGTCTCAGACCCATGGCCTCCTCTGAGACTGTCTAAACAGACAAGAATCCCACTGTTTTGCATCAACAACACAGTCATGACATCTATGTCCGAATATCATTTTAAAGGTGTTTGTGGCTCAGCACACAGTATCTTAAGCATCTTATGATAATGTTTAAAGTATGTGATGATATGGTTATGGATCCATTTACACATAGAATCGTTCAATATAAAGACTGTAGCGTCAACCATTCCAGTACATGGGACAATGCGTCTTTCCTTTGTGATTCATATTAAATATTCTCTAGTCCAGAGGGTTTGTGGGAAAACCTATATACTGTGGTTAGTGTAAAGGCCTAATGCTATTTTACATCCTCTTAGACAAAGTATTGTATGTCTTTGTTCATGTGTGTGGGTAAACCATTGCCCTGTGTATTTTGTGTTGTTTTAGGGGTTGTCCTTGACCCTGCCAGGGAACTGCAGATGCAAATTAGCCCAAGGCTAGCTCTGGTACAATGTATCATATGGAGATATTTATATTGTAATTGTACATGGTTCCTTCTTCTAGTAAGAACAATTAATAATTAGAAGAAATTCTAAATGGTCATAATTATTGGAGACTGGTTGAGCTGCGTGGACTTCTGCAGGTGGTCACCCTTGACCCTCAACTTGGTGCTTATGGATTCATTCATTCTAAGCTGCTGGGACGTTCACATTAGCATGTTGCTCTGTGTGATTCTTTGATGGATGAATGTAAATATCCATGTCCTCAGAGAACAGCCTAAATCCCAGTTCAAGCAGAGCGTAGTGTTCTTGGTGCTAAAGCTT
This sequence comes from Lesueurigobius sanzi, assembly GCA_900303255.1. Taxonomy (NCBI): domain Eukaryota; kingdom Metazoa; phylum Chordata; class Actinopteri; order Gobiiformes; family Gobiidae; genus Lesueurigobius; species Lesueurigobius sanzi. Next base: position 7,320 of record OMNZ01053199.1, read on the forward strand.
GTATAGATATTTGCAAACAGATGTGCAAAGCCACCTCACTTGCTTTTGATCAATCAAGCTTTAACAAGTCAAGTTGACTAGATTTGAATGTAATATTTTGCATGAGAAAGATGAGGCCACAGAATGGCTGGTTTTGATTAGGCATAAGCTGATAAATGGCAGCTACGAACAGCCCCCTGCTATTGCAGAGAAACCCCAGAGGTCCAGGGCAGTAGCTCCGATATAAACTCTTTTGCTCTTCTTTCTTCTCCGCACCAATGAATGGATCCATTATCCAGACGACTCATTCTCATTCTCTAAATTGAAGTGGCAGCAGCTTAAAAGCCCCCATTTTTTCCTCCCCTTCTCCTATCCTTTCTGAATTAGCTTAATGAAATATTCATGTAAGTGCTTAGCTAAACGTCCCTTGTGTAACCATCATATCGTATATATACATTTTGGATATTTTTCAACCAATGTATTAATGATATAAAAAGATAAACTTATACTTAACCTTAAGGTAAACATTTTATTTCTTTCACACCATAGCCTTGAGCTACTTGTCCTGTGTTGTCCATTCATTGTCAACAGGCAGTGTGTTCATGTTGTTAGAAACAAAACATCTTGTCTTTGTGAAAATCATCATTACTCATGTATATTTTTTTGTACAGTTGACTTTTTGGCCAAATATTGCATATTCAATCAGGAGAAACTGGCTGAATACAAAAAAGCTTTTGAAGAAGTGAGTATTTACCAGTTTCCAGATTTTTTTTTTATGACACCACTATTTTATTTACGTTTAATTGTACATTTTAGGAGGACACTGATGGAGACGGATATATTTCTTGTCTTCAAGTTCTGTTTGCGTTGAAAAGCATTATTCCTCCAGAGCTGCTCTCTGAAGAGGAAGAAATCTACGTCTACAGGGTTTGTCTTTTGCCTGCATTATTACATATACAAACAAACAAGTCACATACAAGACAGAATGAATACATGTTGTTTACTTATAGATTCTGGAGGCGGTGGACTTCAGGGTGACCGATGGGCTGGTGGACCTCAGGCTGTTTGCAGTCATTGCCAGTCTTGCCCAAAAGATTGCCACCATGGAGTGAGTGACCACAGCCATGCATCCTCCTAATCAATTCACTTTCTTGCTTTTTTCTTTGTGCAGGCTTCCAGTTATTGCTCTGATTGTCTGCGGCCTTTTATCCCCATGTCAGAGTATGAGTGCCCATATGCTGCAGATTCCCACACACAGAGCTTGTTCATGCCTGGGGCTTTATGGTTCTCTGGAGGTCTGTGAGGGTCAAGGCAGACTCCTGTTGCTCTGGCCCCAGAGTGAGAGCTCCCTCTCAGGCAGGACACAGTCGGGTCATGGGTCCATAGATTTACGGCCGCTCCTTTGTGTTGTGCTTTAGACTGAATGGAGCTGAACAGTCATGGTTCCTGCTCTGTATAGAGCCAATTATAGTAATGGTAATGAATGTTGATATTAAACTTCTAACAGAAGTTTTATCATTCAAATTAAAGTCAGAATAAGTATTCACTCATAACGCCCACCTTTGGCTCAAGACAATAGCATCCTTCTCTCTTCTCTGCGACTCGTCTAGATTGATCCTCTTACCTATCAATCCTGTTGTCTCTAATCCAAGATTAGAAATGAGCTGCAACAGTACTTATACGATCAGTCTTTCTGATCATGTGAGCCTTTTAAGTTGAGTCACTTTATTCAATACTTATTCCTTGTTAACTGTACAGTCCCCTCACTCTCATCTTCATTTTTAACAATGACCTCCTCTTCTCTGCATCTACTGTGCTGTTTTGGTCCCATCCCTTGTCCCTAACCTTAAGTGTGCCAATGGGTCTGTCTCTTAGACTTGCTTAGACTTAGACAGATTTTATTGATCCACAAGGGAAATTGCGTTGTCACAGTAGCTCAAATAGTCATCTTAAAAGTAAAAATAACAATTTTAAAATAACAATCCTAAAATAAATCCTAAAATACCAACAACAAAATAATAAATGTGAGAATATTCCACTTGAGTGCCTCACTTTTTCTTTTTAAACATTCCCTACAGCTGCAATGCAGTTATTCATCATTATATTATTTCAACCATTCCTTTGATGCCGTGTCAATAGATTGTCATAAGTCTTGGGTTGGCATTGATACTGCACTTGATTGGATTTATTCATATCTTTTTATTTCAGACAGAACCTTTGTGGTCAACAGAGGCCATTTTTACAACCATTAGCCGTGGTGGAATTTTAGGTTCCATTTTATTTTATATTTCTCAGGGTGTGTAAACTCATGCATTTTCATAGATACAATGATTACACTCATGGTTAGTGGTTGCGTAGAGCCATTTATTGTCAAAAACCATTATTGTTTATTTAGGCTTTTCAACTAGAAACTAGGCAATCCCTGATCAAATGTTCACGTATTGTGCATCTTGAAAAGAATCTTGAAGAGTCCTGTATTTCAGCTGAAGTGAGTTTTTCTTTGCTCCTGAACTATTTTCCTGGCAGTTGTTGAAGGCCATGTGAACAAACAGCTCTTAGAACAGACCAGGGACATTTGAGTAGTTTCTGTTTCATTATGATTTCAAAAGAGTAAACTCGGGGTATGTAAAGTTAAAAGGGCATGGGAACTTTTGGCCACAACTGTATATGCGGGACAGAAATAAAAATCCCATTCAAAATGTCCATAGACTTTTTGAAAAATGTAAATTGTAAGAGTTTAAAAGCACGACGAGGGCTAATCAGCTACATGCTAACTGCTAGCCATAGACCGGATATTTTACAAGTAAGAAAATAAGATAAGATAAGAAAAGATAGATCTTTATTGATCTCACAATGGAGAAATTTACTTATTACAACAGCTCTTAGGAAATGGATCACAGAGCGGGTGCAAAAAGTCAGGAAATGTGCCACCAGGAAGAAAAAAGGTTTGCAAACAGTAATAATAATACTGGAATAGGATAAAGAGCTAAATTTCTCTTAGCATTCATCAATAAAATAAACTATATATAGACATTGCTTATGTACACTGGGTAAAGAAAATGAAAGATAAGTGACATTGCAGGTTTCGTAAACACTGAGGTTATTGCACATGTTAGAAACTTGAAACTTGAATACCGAATACTTGAAAACACAGTGCAATGCTTTCACAACCTTTTGGTTTATATAGTTTTGGACACAGCTTTATATAGGCACTGTTCCCAGTCAACTGATTTTCTGAACCTGCATCAGGTCTGTGTTTCCTGGGAGTTGATCTGTGAGCTTGTGGAGGTCTTTTTTTTCACCAGTCCAAGCGCTCCAATGACAATTATTATTATTATTATTAAGAATCCCTGAAAGGAAAACCATTATTATCTGAGTTTTTCCAAATTCATACCACATTCTAGATACAATTCTACGTACTGTATCTAGGTCAGTAAATGTTTGCGTCGTTCCATCGCATAAATTGTCTACACTGTCACAACAGTCTGAAGGCCGCCAAATTTTGGGCATCGTGTGAGGAGTCGTCTGTTTTGGCCCCAGCAGGGTGCCACCCGAGTTCTGACAAAAGAAAATGGGTTAGGCCGCTATTATCTTCCTCGCTGTTCATCGCCGGTCTCTGCCCTGCGTTTATGCCCTCAGCACACCAGCATTGGGACTCTTTTACAGCAAACCAAGTGCAATTAATGATCATTAGCTGCTCTGTCTCATTGCATCCCCATCAAGTCCCTGCTCACATTAGGGTTGGCGGACAGGGGCCAATGGCGGCGCAGGGCCACTCAGGCGTGGATTGCACTCAATGGCCTAGCGCTTGTCCATTCTTTTGCGCTAACAGGTCATTCAGCCCACCGCGAGGAGGGGCTCATTAACACCGGGCGCTCGTTATAGAAGAAACGACCATGCCTATGCCACACGCTGGACGAGGGAGCTGTGTCTCTGTCCAATTATCTAAGTGGACCTAGTTTTATTGGTTTAACAGTGGACACACATCGCAGTAGAGTGTGTCCTGGTTTGTTTTTCTTTCCCCCGCCCTCCGCATCCGATAAACCCGCTCATCCCCGCGCCCCAAAATCACCGCGATTTATCCGTTACTCCGGCGGGACGTGTCTGTGTACCCGTGCATTGTTTGGCCACTGTGAGCAACCACAATGGACTCAGAACACTTTACCGTCATGCTGCTGAGAGAAACATGACTGCGTAGGGATGTGCCCGCCAAAAATCAGCCGGTGTCAAGTATCTCCTTGGGTTGGTCTTTCATATGAAGATGTTTTTGAAATGTATTAGAGTTCCTGTTTCATATTATTCTCATTTTATTTCTTTTCTTTTCCAGTGAGTTCATGCGTTCCCTGATCAGCAGTATAGACTTTCGCTCTCTGGAAGTAAAGCTTTTCAAAGCGAAGGTAACAATGTATTTGTTTTACTTTATGATTCAAATCCATCTGTGTGGGTTCTCAGACGTGCAGGAGTTGTCCATCATAGGCAGAGATTCTTCAGTCTTCATCTGTACTCTGTGGTTGGAGACTACAGATGGTTTCGCCTTAAGAGACCCACGGGGTTGCCAATTTTTAGTTAAATCTTATTTCTCTTGCTCACTTCCTGCCTCCAGCTGATGTCACTGATGATGTAAACAGTGAAATGGTCTATATAATATTAAAATTGTAAATCGAGTCTCAAAAATTGCAATTAGGTTTTTTGTCAAAATCGTACAGCCCTAATCTTTGCCTACTATGATTCAAATTGTTTCTTTTTTTTTTACTTTTTATTTTTTATTTTTTTTACTATTTCTGTGTAATTGCCCAAACCAAACACAAGGGAAGACTTTGAAGACCAATTCCAAAGCATGCTTTGTGCGTCTAGCTTTTTATGTCAACCACTCCACCCCTGTGCATTGAAATCAGGGGAGCTAGTCAGTGCGAAAAAAAGAGGCTGCTTTTCCCTTTTCATATAGATTAGCATGGCCCTAATCTCATTAAAGTGCCCAGCAGTGAACATGCCGTCCACCCCGCCCAGGTCTGTAATCAGCCTCAGACATACAGCACAGTTCAGATTGAGCCGCTCTGGGCCTCCACCTGGATCCTTACAAGTAGGTTTGTGGAGTGAACCCCTGGCCAGGTAGGCAGGAGTAATTATAGAGCTGTTAGGGATAGGGTTGTTAACAGGAGAGCAGCAGGGAGAATAGACTGATTGCCTGAGGGATTATTTCCTCCCCCGACAATTATTACCTCGACTGACTGCATTAACTGTGCAAACAGGTGCAGTCAAACAAGGCCACAAACAGGCCTGTGTAATCCGAGTCTCGCTCTGTGGCACATGCAACATCCTCACTGACAGTTGTGTACACCCATATATCTGCAAAAACACCCTAATCCACTTTGAACGCTGTGTGTTTTGCAGAAGCTGTTCCTTTTCCTTCTGGAAGAGCAGGCAGGCGACGGGACGTCCCAACAAAAGTATATCAGTCCAGAACAACTTATTTTAGAGCTTAAGGCGGGGGGCATCTGTCTAGAGCAGGAGGCGGCCATCAGAGTGGAGCTGCAGCACATCCCCCCATTAGATCTGCTGGACTTTCTGGCCTATTTGCCTCTGTTCATGCTCATACACAGGTCTGTCATTGCCAACCCTTTAGACAATGTCTGCCACTTATGACAGTAACCCCACACATATCCTTTTCTGTTATTATTGCACATTACAAGCCAGAGTTGGCAAGCTTCTCAAAGCCATTCACTGTAGTCATCATTAATTCATGCCATACTCTGTGGTGGTACGCTGCTATTGTAGCCACAGCTGCCCTGGGGCAGACTGCCCTGCACAGCACCTGCAGCTCTGAAGCATTTGTTGCTCATAAATGTTTGACAGAAAACATTGTTGGGCTTTAACGGGTGAGAAAATACAGCTGACCTTGAAGCTGAAGAGCTGTCTATGGTCCTGAAATGACTTCACTGTACTGCACTGTGTACCACATGTGAAACTTCATGTATAGAGCTGATATACTATGTGTAACAATCAACATTTTACAGCATGATGCAATGTTGCTTTGTATGAAAAGAAAATTGTCAAATTTGACTAATTAAATGTATATGTTGACAAGATATCATAATTAATAAAAATATCATTGTTCAATATAAAAGTTAGTCTTGATTTCCTTCTGCTTCACTAATTTGATATGTGCTCCCTGTGGTTTATGTAGGATAGCGGTTTGTTTTGCACATGTCTTCTTCTCATTCAACAGAAACCTCAACATTTTGTGAGTGTGAAAAAAAATGATACTAACATGTACACTCATTTGGGTTCATGTTCCTTTGTTTCCATGAGTGTCTCCTGAAAACCTCTATCGGAGGAGCCCTATGGGCTCTGGCAGTCAAAAAAATATTAATAAATTAATAATAAATGATCCCGCCATTGCACATAAATGTATGCCTTAAGAATGTGTGTTAGGACTTGTATTAGAGTCTGTAATGAGTTATAAAGGAATGTTAGCTCACATGTTGATGCTGCAGCGGGAATGCAATCATTAGGTAATATAATTAGGCTATCAACCTTTTTTTTTTTACCAGCCAATTACTTATTGAGTAAATCGGGCATTTTGTTAAAAAACAAATTGATTTGCAATCTGTTATAGAAGTCTACTATCGTGGAGGCCTAAACATTTATAGCCTTCTAACTTTTAAACAAATTGGTTATAGTTTATAGCTAGCCTACAATAACAAACACACAGCCTATCAGGCTGTATCCCTTATGTTTTGTTTTAGAAAATAATTTGAAATACATCGACAAAATAGGCCTAATGTGACCATTGTGCTGCGCGCCTGAGTGAAGGCACACGCCATGTGCCAGTGCGCCTCTGTGAGGGCCACTGCCCCATTCACTCATTAGAGCAGACACGCGACACACTGCTGCTGTTCTCAGACTTGTCACACTTAGTTTTGATGATTTCTAAAGTAAGATACATGCTTTATCTGTTATTGTACCTTGGAGATGACATATAGGAACACGTTTGAAAATAGACCTTTACGCATCATTTCTTTAAAAAAGGCTTTGTGCCATTCGTAGTGTATGTCGTATCAAATAGGTTTGTATTCTCGTAAAAACAGGATAAAACAACAATAATAGTTTGTAACAAAAGTTTTATTTTTGTGCAGTTTAGAACATATGGATATAACTTCATTTGACCATTATGCAAATAAGACTGTGTAGCTCGCTGTAGAAAATACAAAGTATGGCCAAAACTTTCTGTTTGGACAATAGCTGCATATTTTGATCATTGTACTTCATGACATCGTATTCAACATTGGTATTCTATTAAATAAGACACATTGGTGTTAGAATAAGTCTCAAACTCGAACAGAAGAGCGAGAAAATAGGCTATGTTTACATGGGCAGGAGGTGAAGAACAACTGCGCAATATATAGACCAACTATTTACAAAAGTAGTACAAAACATCTATAAATCTCTTACATACAAAAATATTTTAATATATATTTAAAAAATCAATATACTGTATATTATATAAATCCGTGACTTGGAAGCATTTCTGTGGAGGGGTTGTTTTAGGATGTGATTGGTTTTAGCATAGAACAGCAACATGTTAAATAATGTCTAATGCCATGCAAAAGAGCACAAATTCACTTTGGGGTTTTGTCAAAGTCTGTCGTGAAAGTCCCACTCCGTCTGGACTCGAGATCCATTAATCCTTTGGCACTGATCTCTGGTTTTTATGTCTCCACAATGCAAGACTTGAAGGTCTAAGGAGAACCGGACTTACCACCAAACACAGGCTTCTTGTTCGGGACTGCGAGCTTCCCAGAAGCCACGACGCAGCGCGCCTATAAAAACAACTTGTTGTCTTTATGTTGTTGTTGTTTTTTAGCATAAGACGTTGTTGTTTTCACTCTGTCCTTCAGGCCAGCGGTGTGCCCTCTGTGCTAGATTCAGAGCCTCACCCGCAGCTGCTCAGAACCAGTTGGTGAAGTCCAGGAGTTCCTGCTCCTCTGGACTAAGGGGGTCATAAGAACCCTCATCTGATGAGTATGAAGACACGGGAGAACCGGCCATAGAGTTCATATCAGCGGAGTATCCATGTGACATTGATGGGGACATCACTCCAGACTGAAAGGCAGCACTCACTGCGTCGTGTTCGTCCAGCAGCTGCTGAAGGGCCCGTATGTACTCTACTGCAGACCGCAGCGTCTCAACTTTGCTCATCTTCTTATTGGCTGCACCGTTAGGCACATGCTCGCGCAGTGTGGCGAACCCGTTGTTGACCAGTTTGACTCGGTTGCGCTCTCGCTCATTCCTGCGCGCCACCGCGTGCGGCTGCTGCTGTGGAAGTGTGTAGCCAAACCCCGCGAAATTCAGTCTCCGTTTGCAGCGCAGCAGCTCCGGAGATGATGAGCGCTGCCTTTTGGGCTGCTTGGATGCGGACTTGGCGCATGCCTGGGTGCTGTCGGTGGGGCTTAATGGGATGCTTTGTGCCGTAGTAGAAAAGAAGCACACGGGCGGGATCAGCTGCTGCTGGCTCTTGTTAAGTTCCATCTTGGCAGAAAACTCCATCCCTCGCGATCACGTTATGCCAAGTCTTTGGGGCGGTGCGTCTCGCTCGTGCCTTTCACGTGGTGGTCTTTTCAGGTGGGTTTTTAGTGGGCTGTGCTTTGCTCCCCTCGCACGCTCCTCAAAGCTGCTCTGGGGACGCACAGAAGACGCACTGCTTTTCAATCGGCCTGGCCTGTCCGTTAGCCACGCCCAGTGGTCGCGTGGATCCACCTTGGGCTCCTGCCGTTCTGCGGGGAGCACGACGGACGCGTGCCACTTAAGCACTAAACAAACAGAGGCTGCTGACTTGTTTCTGACTCTGGGAAAACTTTAAGGAAGCCACTATAGGCTATGTCATGTCACATAGGCCTCGTGTAAAACCTACAGTTAAACCATAGACCTATATGAAATTGTATGCTACTTTTGCAAAATGTTGATGTCCTAAAGAGTAGATTAGAGTTAGGCTACTTTAGTTTACCCTAGGCCTATGTTCTCAATGTTAGTTTAGTTGGTAAAGGTTACTTCAATTTGGATAAAGTTTGTAAATATGGGTGGCCTGTGTTCATGCATCCGTCCTCTTAATTAGGCCATACGCTATGGGCTGAGTGCTGCCCAACTCTTGGCCAACAGTTGGGCAATAAGAGTCAGACCCAATTTAGATTGCTCTTTTTGAAAATAGGCTCCGACAGAGGGCGAACTTATTTGAATTGTGCATAAATTGTTTCATAACGCGACTAAATGCTTATAGCCCCATAGATAAGCACTCTGCTGAAGGACAGATTTTTTTCCAACTTTACTTTGAACAGATCATCAGGCGGAACAGAGCAGGGACGAGAATGTGCGAAGGGGCCCCCGAATCTGTTTGGGCAGGCTTTTGTATGTGATTTGATACAGGCGATGTGGTTACAGCAGGGTTGACGCACTGTGTTCTATTATCTTGTCTCATTGAAACGTACGTGCTACAGGTTTGAGCAGCTTTTGCTCGGGATCACAAACACACACACACACACACACACACACACCTCAGGCACCTCTGAATCCACTGAACCATACAAAATCAAGTCTGCATTGAATCGGCCCCCAGCTCTTTTCTCTCCCTCCCCACACCCTCATTGCTCTGTCCTCCCAGAGGTTTTATTCTCCTTTTGCCTTGTCA
>OMNZ01053231.1:0-10525 GCA_900303255.1 Lesueurigobius sanzi
ATAAGGGGGATTGCGTTACAATGGATAAAAAGTAAGAAAAAAATAGTTTGTGAAGCTTGACAATTTCAGTTCCTCACATGTAGATATTGTGTGTGGCATCCCCCAGGGGACAGTAGTGGGCCCAAAGTTATTTTATAAAGTAATGACTTGTGTAATGTTTCTCAGGTCTTTAACCTCTTAAACCCCAACAGGCCCAATTTGGGTCCTGGGGAAGAAAAGAGACAAAGAGAGGGGAAGGAGAGATCGAGAAGAAGGAAAGAGGGTGAGAGGAAGGAGAGAGAGAGGAAAGAGACAGAGGAAGGAAAGAGACAGAGAAAGGGGAAGGAGAGAGATTTTAGTGCCCAATGTGGGTCCTATAGGGTTTAAGAGGTTAATTCGGCCTTCGAGATGGTGCTTACTTTTGTTAGAAGTGTCCACTTTGATTCATTTGCAACTGAATGGACTGTCAACCAAAACAGCTTTAACCTCTTATACCCTACAGGACCCAAATTTGGCACGCTGGGGTTTAAGGGGTTAAATCAGTGCTCTTTGCTGATGACACAAGTTTGTTCTGTGCAAGTGACAATGTAAGGGAATTAATAAGCCAGATAGAAATATTTATGAACAAATAAAGACAAAAAAAGATTTGCTCAAAATAAATGATCATGTATCAAGTATAAAGACAGAGTTGTAAGAAGGGGTGGGATTATACAAGGTTTTTTTTTTACTTCTTCCCACTCCTATTTGGACACACATGTTCATCATTTCTTTTTGTGCATTGGCATCATGGATGTATTATGTTGTTTCCAATGTCTGAATAAATTCATTAATTTAAAAAAAAAAGTATAATTATTATTGACTCTCCCAATTGTTAACCAAAATGAACAATAAAAATACATACATTTGCATGAAATGAGTGGGTAACTTTAAAGAAATGCACAAACGTTCAGTACCTGCGAGACAGCCAAAATACACAATTTTAGTCTCCACGTTCAGCATTCACACTGGCTCCCAACAAGATCGATTGCTGGTACATGTCTTATCAACCAGTGTTAATTTTGGCATTACATTTTTATTTAGTTTTAGTCTTAGTCTTTTGACGAAAATGGAATTTAATTTTAGTCAAGATTTTGTCAAAAAAAATCTTGTTCGTTTTAGTCCAATTTTAGTCAACAAAAAATGAGTTGACTAAATTTCAAATAGATTGAGTAAACTTTACATTTATATTATTGTTTTCAAACATATTTAGTAATATTCTCTGCTTCATAAAGTGTCTCCCACATTATTGAAACATAGCTGTTCCTTTGGCAATGAATTTAAATAATACAAGGCTCTTTCAAACTGAAGTCACTGAAGTTTGGATCATTTTAGTCCCTTTTCATTTTTATTTAGTCTAACGAGAATATCTGGAGATTTTAGTCATAGTTTTAGTCTCATTATCTAACTTTAATTTAGTTTTAGTCAGGAAAAATTTTACTGTGACTAAAATTATGATGAAATATTCTAGTCGACAAAATGAACAACATACAACATATACTAAGATGGGAAGATTTGCAACAAAAGAAATGTGTGAAATATATTCTTTTACACTGAGGCACACTCACTCACCCTCTTCAGCAGTCACCGCGCTACTGCAGACAAGGCGCCAAGTTTCCCTGTACAACAACCGGGAGCAGCGTGCTCCAGGGTTTTCAAAATAAAATACAAAATGAGAAAATTCACCTAAAAAACAAAATAATAAAGTGCTTTCTTGACTCCGTTACACTAATGAGTATATAAGCAACGTCCCATGACCCAGGGCTTTGTACCTTTTGTTAAAATGGATTAGTAAACCAACAATGATTACTAACTATTTATGCCTTGGCCCAAGTTTGTTGCTGTGTTCCCTTTTCCACGTCCCCATAAAGTTTGCACATTCACATCCGCTTATTCACATTCCCATCACTGCTGCGGTTTGTCTATTTACACAATTTCTTTCAATTAACTGTGTAATGTCATAAAAGAAAACTGTAAAACACTATACTTCTATGTTGTGAAGGTGAAGCCCCCTTTAGGCGTGTACTTGTTTTCGTTTAAGATGATAATATATGCAAAGTACTCGCATCAAAACACAATATTTACAGCGTGTTTATGTTTTGGGGGCATTAATATTTCACCGACTTCACCCCAGCCACTAGATCAATCAAATTTCAACGTTATTTTGCAAGTTGCTCTACAGGAGATGAGCATTTGATCTATGGTATCGAAGTGAACGTGTCTTTAAATCAATCACTCTTTATGTATTCTGCAGTTTTCATCATGACACTTAAAATTTCATAAAAAGCTCTGACACTATCCTCGGGCCATCATGGTACAAAATTGTCTCTATGGTTATTTGCCCATCACATCCTGGTAATTAGGGTTATTAAGATGCTGCTGTAGAGATGTAATTCCTCTTGGGCGAAATCAATAACCTTTTTCGGGTTCATTGAATAAGCATCCTTTCATTATCGTTGTGTGTGTGTGTGCCTGTGTTTTGCAGAGCTTCCATACGGCTGGGAGAAAATCGATGACCCCATTTACGGCAGCTACTATGTTGAGTAAGTATCTTTATATGCAGAGGCTCGCTTTTGATTTCCACTGATGCAGTATTAATCTTATTTATCAGAGCAGCCTCACAGCGTCGGCTGAATCTAGTTCCCCCTTATTTTGTCTCGGCGTTGTGAAGTTTGTGTCCACATTGTCATGGAAACTCGCATTTCTGTGAAAAATAGAATTATTTGCGATTAGCTCTTGCACGTCTGCACGGCTGCCAGTCTTTGCTTATATAAGCCCTCTGTCAATTTTGTCAACCAAAAGAAATACTAAAAGGCTTTTTAGTTGTTCTGTCCTACTTATCAATCACATAATGGCCCCTTACTTATCACACACTTATCCTCAGCCATATGAGTTTTCCACTGTTGCAGATATTTTTAATGGCTTGTACAGTAAAAAAAGCCAATACACTGCATTTTTGAAAACATTTTCTATAAGGACAAAAACCTACGGCATTATACGGTATGTCACGGGTAGGATAGTTTGATATGTGGTGGGCTGATTTTGTTCCTTGTCTAAAGATGAGGGGCCAGACCCAGGGTTCCCACTCTACCTGGAAAACCTGGGAAATGACCTACCCTTTTTTCTAGTCATGGAAAACACACGGAAAATGGCAGAACATGTCAAATGTCCTGGAAAAACCTATTTTGTCCTTTCTCCTCCCTTTGCTTTTCTGATTAAAATGAATGTAAGTGATACTTTGCCCACCACCTCTGCCAAAGAACACATGAAAAATGATCTTCTGTTTCAACATTTTCTCAGGGGAGGACTCCCAAACCCCCCATTTGACCCATGTTCCCAAGAAAACCTATGCTTTTCATGTCTAAGCTCAAATCTCTTCAGACCAAAAAGCTGGAAATGTGATGGCAGTAACTATGGTAACTGTCAAAATACAGATTTCTAGCCTTAGTTTATTGCTAAGCTCGCTGTAATTCCTGGGCCGATCCAATTGAGGCAAAAACTGTCACAAAGTTCAATGGGCCTCATTCATGAATATTTTCTTAAGAAAAAGTTCTTAAGTACAACCTCAAATCTGAGGCGAAGCGTTCTTAAGAAGACAAAACTCTTCTTAAAGAGAGACGCCCCAAATTCATGACCGTGACACTAAGAACACCACTCCCCTCATTATCAGGACATTTACATTATATTAACTATGTAAATACAAAGACACGCCCTCTAATCGTCCATATATGGGCGTGGCAAGAGCATGAGGCTGTACTCATTTACATTTACTCAAGTACATGTGAGTAATGTTTTGAAGTATTTAATATTTGTATGCTACTATATGTTAAATACCATTACTCTGTAAATAGCCTCCTGTATTTTGTTTAAAGAACAACTAAACACCAAACCCAAACACCAAAAGTATTATCTACATGTTCCAGTTAATATTTTGACATTTTAGTGCAAACATGCTGAAAAGTGTCCTTTTATGCCTAAAACCGAGTGGCTAACGCCCTCTAGAGGTTGAACTCGTAATGTGTATCTATTCCATTTGAATTTTGCGGTTAGCTGATGAAGTGGAAGTTGAGCTGGTGGTAGAAGTTTGCGTCATCAGCTCTGCCACGCCTCATCATCCTCTCTAACGCTGTGGTATCACTGTGGCTCCTCCCCCTCATCATCCTCTCTAACGCCGTGGTATCACTGTGGCTCCTCCCCCTCATCATCCTCTCTAACGCCGTGGTGTCACTGTGGCTCCTCCTCCTCATCATCCTCTCTAACGCTGTGGTGTCACTGTGGCTCCTCCCCCTCATCATCCTCTCTAACGCTGTGGTATCACTGTGGCTCCTCCCCTCCTCCTCCGTAGCCAGTTGGAGTTGGATTAGCGAACACGCCTCTTTCACGGCAGATTTCAAATTTTTGGTGTGGGTGGAGTAAGGCTCTGGCACGCCCGTTTAGTCCCTCTTTAAAGTCTCTGATTACGACAGGTGTGACTCAGAGCAGCAGCTAACGAGTTACAGCCCTCAGCTGTGAAAGTCTGATTAACAGTAGCTATCTCTGCTCTACACCACCTCTGATCACTTTCATTCTCTCAAAAAATACATTTTTAAATTAAATAATTTTTAGAAAAATGTTGCTCATGCTGTGAAAGACCTTTTTTGGGTCCATTTTGAGTGTGATAATATTCTAAAACTGCAGATTTTCTGTGCGTATATCCTCCTGACTGTTCTTAGGATTTGTTCTTCCGGAAGAACTCTCAGCAAATTTTGTGAATGTCAAAAAAATCTTCAAAAAAAAAAAAATCCCAAAAAAAGTCAGCCTTAAAGGGACTCAACAGAGGTTGTCCATTTTCATACTCGTGACTGCCACCTCTGGCCGTCCGTGTAACTGCAGTCTCCATGTTAAGCTGGTGAATGACTGCTGACTCGGGCCGAACACGCAACTTTAGAGTGACGGTGTAGGCTTATAGCGGCAATTGAGTGGGATAGGTGTGGGCTCACAGTACAGCGCGGGACATTTCTGGAGCATGTAGGGGGTGGAAAATGTATTGTTTTTTTTTTATTTTAACTTCCGTAGAGTCCCTTTAAGAACAAATTTGCGCGCAAGTTTGTTTCATGAATAAGGCCCAATGTCTTCTCTGGCAGCACGTATGAACTAAGGTCTAATTATTTTCTCATAAAGGTGTCCAAAAGTGGAGACAATATTCAAAAACATGTGTATGATGTTGGCCAGTAGAAGGGACTTTCAGCCACAAGAATAATATGGCAGGTTTGTGAATCCAATCACTTTCAAATAAAGATCAGGGAAAACCTTTGGAAATTTCTTTCAAAAACAGTTTCTCTTCCATATTGGCACTTGCTCCAACTGAAACAGAATTTGATAACGTGAATCTTTGTGCAGCTGTGGCCTGCGGTGGCATGTACCGTATTAACCACTGCAGTCGGCTGCCACAATCCTCTCTATTGAACTGTGTGTCCCCTTGTTTGCAAGTGTCATATTTTTGGCTCGATACTCTCCTCTCGGGGCCAAAGAGACTATTTTTAGCCCCGGAGTCATTCGGCTTGACTTTGTCCAAGACATTTCCCTGAATGACACCTACTTGCACTAAAAACACACACTTCATCCCCGTCTTGTTATGCATTATCGCCGCTAAAGAGGTCACTGAGCTCGGCATTATGTAAGCAAGCCCAATGTGGTTAGCTTTTTGTAATTAGCGTTATAATAATGCTGCACTGATTAATAAAGATAAGGTGAAAAGGAAGCGGGGGCTACGTGGCTCAAAGAAAATATATAATGAGGGCTAATAATATCACTAACACAAATTACATACAACAGCATCCTTCCTTTTTGCAAATGGCTTTGGAAATGGTGTAGGCTGCGAAGAGATATCTCCGCTCCAGTTTTCTTCTCCTCCAGCTCATATCATTCTTTTGTTCCTTTTACTCAGCAAAACCATTCTGTGGTTAGCTTACATAATACGGCTCGCCAATTAATAAATGATAACAGCTTTACAGTGCTATGGTTTGTAGATACTTTGAGTTTGAGTGGGGGGGGGGGGTGTTAACAGGCTAACCGGATGGGGTGACATATAAAGGCTCTTCTGATGTTTTATTTATTTATTTTAGCCACATAAATAGAAGGACCCAGTTTGAGAATCCCGTCCTGGAGGCTAAAAGGAGAATCCAGCAGCAGGAGCAGATGCAAAGCCAGGGTCTGTCCTCACTGCCGCTCCCCACCATCTACAGAGGTAAGACCTGCAGCCGTAGTCGCTCTTACAGACATAATCATGAAGCAAAGTGTCTATGTTTGAGAGTAGATGTCTGAGGGTAGTTGTACACGCTTTTCGAGTTGGTTGTTTCATGATGTGTAAATGTTTTCATTCCAGATTTTAAAAAACTTAGAGACACAGCAATAGTCAATTTTGAGTTTTTTGGATAGATTTCTCCCTTAACAATGTAACGTTTTAATGCAGTAACAACAAAAATAGACCAAACCCCTTTACTATTGTCAACTTGTGCCTTATTTTGTGTCTTAAAATAATGAAATGTTTTCTACATTACAATTGATATGTCTAAATAAAAAACAACAATCCCTTCTTCACCTGCAGTGTCTCATCTTAAAGCTCCAATAATTAAATACCAGTATTTTATCTTTTTAAATGATTAATTATTTCTTTAGCCTCATCATTATAACTCCAATGTATTACTATATTACAGAGCCTCCTTTCACATGGCCTGTTTTTGTAGCGGTCAGAGGGACTGTGGGTAAAACTGGATGATGAAGTGGATGTTGGTTTCCGTAGTAACATGGTAGAGTTGTCTCAGTGTTACACTCTGTGTCCTCCTCTCTCATGTGCTCCTACCTTTCCCTCCAAATGTGGATGGCAGTGGAGGATGCGTGCCCCTTTGCAACCTTGCCGAGATCCTTCCTGGCTCAGGTCAGCGCAGGGCCTGCACGCTGCCACAGCCTCAGTGACCTGTCCCGCTCACCGGCTCCAGGTCGCAGAGCAGCAGCGTATGCTACATCCTCCTCCGCCAGCGCCTCCCCACTGAGGCGCGTTCTGAGGCGCCGAATGAATATGTGTCCCCTTCAGGAGCCACTTCACACCTCAGCCTGCACCGTGCTGCTACAGCAGCCTGTGTTTAGCCCCCTGTCCCTGTGGCGCGTTGTCAGTAAGTAGGCCAAGAGACGAGCAGGAGAGGCTCACTGCCGGTCCCATAGCTGCCTCTGACCATCTAAGCATGCTAGCTTGCAAGCCAACTTTTCCCTTTAGGCAGCTAACTGGTTTGTGTAAGAGGACAAATCTTCCACATACTGTTGTGCATTATGCAAAATTGGACAACTTTGAAATGTTATTACTTCATGTTAATAGTGAATAACTAATAACAGTACATCTCGCTTGCTGCTCATCCTCAAAATGCCAAAGCAATCTCCAATAATGTCCAAGTGCCTCTTTTTCCTGTCACCCTATTTCTTTCCCAGTATCCCTGCCTATTTATCTAAGCCCAGTATGTCAAGTGCAGATTGCCATGTCTCCATTAGTCTACCATATCCCAGCATGGGACCAAAGGATTATTAATATTGCTAAACTGCACCAAATCCTAAGCAACACCTGGCTCCCACAGCTCACAGCCCACCTCTGCAATAGTGCAGCTAATTCCTCTCCAGTTTCCTGTGTCTCCCCCTTAATGGAAAGACTCTCCTCGTGCCCCTCCCATTCAGCACTGCCCTGCTGCAGCTTCGCAGCTCCCTTTGTCAATGTCTCACAGAAGTTGTGTCTATAAGTGGTTTATTTCTGTATGTCATTTTCAGAGAAACCACCGTTCACCCGGGACCCCACTCAGCTTAAGGGCAGTTTCTTATCCACGGCTCTCCAAAAGAGCAACATGGGCTTTGGATTTACTATAATTGGAGGCGACGAGCCCGATGAATTCCTCCAGGTCAAAAGTGTTATCCCTGATGGGCCGGCCGCAGATGATGGGAAGATGGCCACTGGTAAGTCTCAAAACATTACATCCTTAGATCCTGTTCAACACAAACAAGAGACAAATGGCCTACACCTCATCAAAAACCTACTCAGTACTACAGTATATTTGACTATTGGAAGTGACTAGTTTGACACAGAAACACACTGGGGGTCATTTACTAAGCTTTTGCACACACGTAAAATGGAGAGCACGTGCTAAAGTGGAGCACAAAGCACGTGCAGTTGAGATTTGCACATTTGCGACAATCGCCAAAATATGAGGCAGAGAAAATCCAAATGACATTGTTTAGTGAGTGCTGTTGTATTTATCACAACTATGGGGTGAAAAACTGTGTGAAAAACAACCAACCTTGGTGCAGGACAGAGTGAAGTAATTCGCGCACAAATGTGGCGTTGAACATCATTTAAAATTACTAATATAAAATAATGTGTCTGGACACGGCGTATGACAGAGGAGAAAGGACTCGCCTGTTCCGTGTTCACGCGTTGCTTGCCGTCTCTATGGTGTGAGCCATGCACATATCCTGTCCTTTTATACTGTTATCCCACGTTGTTACGCTGCTATGAAAGATGCTATAATCAAATCCTCATATCCCTCGGCCCCAAGTTCAGCCGGTCACTGTCTGCCCTCTGTCCGTGGCCTGTCCAGCTCTGGATGAGCACGGCCTTCACAAATATCATCCGGTCTTTCTTAGGGCTGGGTGTCATGCTTTTTTTTTCCCGATACTAGAACTTTAACGGTACTTGGTTTATGACACCGGTGCAAAATTACACAAAAAAGTAAAGTTTAAATGACCCAAATTCATCTTATTTTTCTAAATTTGCTTTGAAGAGTTAACATTTAGTGGCTCATTTGACCTACTCCTAACCACTTGTTCTAAGATGTTTTTGTACTTGTTGTTTCAATAGATTTCTACTTATTTCCTTTTAAAAATGTCTTTAGAAAATTGGTCTTGTCCTTTTGCCAGTTTTATTGTCCTAATTCAAGCGAGATTACCTTAGAATCAGTAAAAATAGTCGTGAAATAAGACAAAAAATCTACATCAGCGGTTCCCAACCTTTTTTGTCTCACTACTTGGGCTTTTCACGTATACTCCCCTGTTTCAATGGTTTTGTTGATTAGTCAGAAAGTGAATGACAACAAAACAATTTATCAGGTAAAAGACAGATAAATGCTCTCTTTGACCATAATAATCAAAAAAACAATTTCCACGTCCTCCTCCGCTAGATCTAGATCAGTGTTTCCCAACCAGGGGTACGCGAGAGGTTAGCAGGGGGTACTAGGAATAATTTCAAATAAAAAATAAGAACAAATTGTGTTTTTGATTATGATGGTAAAAGAAAATACATGTGAAAAACATTTTACTGTAAAGACTGAGATTTTGAGAGTGTTTAGCCGTCTTTTACCTGATAAATTGGAGTTTTTGTAATTCACTTTCTAACTAATTAAGAAAACTGTCGAAGCAGGGGGAAAAAGGTTGGGAACCACTGATCTAGATGACATGTCTTGTTTAGAGCAGTTTTGACTAGATTAGACATATTTACTACTAATATTCTCAAATCAAGTCATTTATACTTGTGCTTCATTTTTAGTTTTGTTGTAAAACCATAAAACAGGACAATATTGGTAATTTATTCAATAAACTCTTTCTTTTAGTGTTTTAATAATTTATTTGACCTGAAACGCCTAAAGGCTGCATGGTTTATGGTCGTCCGTCGACTCCTCCCCTCACCGTAGACCGTACCTGGCAGCCAATCAGTGAGCTCGTGGGGGCTACCGATTCGGAGTAAAAACGGAGACATGCGCTTCCTCCCAAATGTCACTATACGGCAACGTGCCGGACACTGCAGCTCTGTGATTGGTTGATCCATGCGCAACACATAACAAACTCCTTCGTTCTGTACTTTGTTTCCCTGATTTAGTGCTTTTGTGTGTTCACTTTTTATGTTATAAAAAAAAATTCAAAAAGAAGATTAATTTCACTCTGAACGTAGAGGAGCAACGTAGAAGCCCGAACGGTTCAACCCCCCTCCAGCCGTACGGCAATTTGGTGGGCGTGGCCAGCCGCACGACCATAAACCAGCCTTTAGTCACTTTCTTTAGTGCAGTCTCAGACCCACCAGACAGATAAATTTGCTTTCTTGTTACCCGTTTTCCTCACCAACTTATTCGATACCGGTAGTACCTTGATTATTTTACCAACACCACACTGGTTTAACGGTGCCCAGCCCTACAGTTAGTCAATGACCCCCACTATGTAATGTCAGCAGGTACGGACTGCAGGTGCAACTTGCCAACGCTGCACCGTGTCGGGCCTGAACGCATGTAAGCCATCTGTAGACTTTAACATTAATCTTTACCAGCACAGCACATGCCTGTGGTCACATGGGGCTTGCACTTCAGCACAGATGATGGGATGCACACACACACACACACACACACACACACACACACACACAGAGGATACTGGAACGGCCTGAATGTATGAAAAGGTCACAAGGAATTGACCGAGTGTGTCAGGACAGAGGCGGACGACTGAAGCA
>OMNZ01053236.1:0-11326 GCA_900303255.1 Lesueurigobius sanzi
TGGTAATGGACCATACTGTACTGGCAGGCCTTCATTTAACAGACAGTATGTGTTGTAACGTGAGACTCTTTTACTTTTACTCTGCCTAAATACTACACAATCAAAGCAGAAAACGTATATCTTTCCTCTTCATTTTGAAGGTGCCTGGGGCTAGTATGTTGGGCCAATTTTGGGTTTACTGACAGTGACGTCCTGCTACAGGTTAGAACTCATTTTAAACTAAAATAACAGTGTCTAATGTTACACAACATTTTGGCTCTTCCTGTGCTTATTTTTTAACTGTTTGTGTGTTATCAGGTATTAAACTCATTAGTATCATTTTAATTCAGTAATCCAGCACAGTGATTTGGTCGATTCTCTTTTTTAGTTTGGTCTGTGGGGGGACATCGCTTGATGTTAACGTTGTACGACAAAATTATTGTTATCGTTGCAGGGCTCCCAAAACTGACCTGCTCCGACCACAGGTTGTGAATCACCATTTTCAGCAGCCAATATGTTGGTCTTGCACTGGAATGAAGTTTTTTTTTATGAAAATTGAATTTTAATTTTTGGCTGTCTGGGGAGAATTGTGTAGTAAATGAAAATCTGACCCATATATATTGTTTGTTTTCTATGCTCAAATGGTGGCTGAGAGGCTGGAGTACAGACATTTCTCTCATTCCTGCTACTAGACGCCACTTTCATATGGACTACGTTTGTGAAAAAGCAGGTAAACATTGCAAGAAAATAAGTTGTTGTTGCAGGTGGTCAGACTTTTAATAAAAATAATACAAGCATTTTGTTTAGAAATCTAGGTTAATACCATCAAAAACATCAGAATTTAATACTTGATTCACTCAGCATTTTGCTTTGACAAAGCCCAAACACTACTACATTACACATCCAAAGGAATTTTTATGCAGTCCAGATAAATCCCTAATCCGGTTTCAGATTATTAAAGTAATTTTACTGTACCCACAGAATCGCTAATCTCATCTAGTATTACAGCATGCATGTATTTGTGATCTAGCCCTTTGAATGGTGGGATTAGGTTTGAGCGGAGCGTGGCTCAATAGAAAAGATCAGTGGCCGTAATCAGATTGATAAAGATCGGGACTGGGCGCTCACTAAAACAAAGTTCAAATAGACTTGAGTTTGATTAGATCCAACCTAATCCAGTCGAAGTTCAAAGTCAGACAGAAAAAGGAGTGGAGGCCAGATGACCATGATGTTTTAAAGGGGAGTGGCTATTATTGTTATTTTCAGGTTTTGGGCCAGTTTGCTCTTTACAAACAAACTTTGACCTGGGAAACAAATAAATCTAATCATAATCTTCACCATGAGGTATTTCATCAATTTTCGTCATAGTTTATCCATATAATTAAATGGGAAATTGTATATTCAAAGACATTTTCAAAATGCTCATTATGACACAAAACTATGACTGAACAATATTTTAAAGATTTCCAATTACTGCCTGATTTATTGAGTTTTGAATCAATTGCAATATATAAGACCAAGAGTTACTGAATACTCCACGAGTTTTGAAGTATGTTTTCCCCTCCTTTATATTGTGCAGCTCAAATTCCCACAAAAGATTTGCATTTCAAGAATAAAATGCAAATGTTGATATAGTAGACAGTTTAGAGAAATGCTGCATATAAATAAGGTATTGTTATAAGACGCTGCTCTGTTGTGGGACTGGGTTTCTTTACCTTTCTTTGCATTACCTTAGCGCTGGGTCAGACACTTACAAGATGTGATTACATAATGAAGCCATACATCACTCGTGGTGTGCCTTTTCTACAGCACATACGGAGAAAACAGGTCAGTGTCGCCACAACATCATCAATTCAGTCCCCCGCACGGCGCTGGCGGGGTCCACCGGCCACATTTCCAGGGGCGCCTGGTTTCCCCAGGGTGCAGGGTGTCTACGCATCATCAATCTCACCCAACCTCTCGACACATGGTCAGCAACGCTAATTGGAGCAGGAACGGTCACCAGCAATGGCTAAAAATAAATGTTAGGGCCTGTATCATGCAAAATCCACGTTTTTGAGCTTTTTACCATGATATTATGTTATACTAGACAGGACTTAGCCATCCGTAAACTCCGGTCAATTATCATTTCCCTACGAACGGGGGAGGCGGTGTTGTAGGTGACTCAAGCATATGCAGGAAATGATAATACGGATGGCTAGAGCCAGGCTAGTGATTGGGTAAAATCAGATACAATCGTTTTGAACTTTAATAGGAGTTGACCCCTCCCACCTGATAACAGAGATCAATTGTGAAGATCCAGACCCTCCGTATGAAATGAGTATGAGGGGATGGTAAGATCAGGTTAATGTTATACCAGAGGTCTCGGATTAGTGGTCCTGGGTCCGGATCCAGACCCAAGCGCCGACCCGTCCAGACCCAAACCTTCTATCCGACCTTTGGACCCGACCGAGTAAATCCCTTCCTTTTTTGAGACCCTGCATGTGTGTCTCTCTCTCGTTTCACTAAAAAGTCCAGAAATGACTTAGTTATGGTCTGCTAAAGGTTTAAACTGATCGGACCATAATTATTTAATTAAACACGCAACATACCGTTTTCAGATCGTTCTTAAAAACTTTCAAAGCAGAGTAATGCTATTTACAATGAACCAGGACTAAACAAGGACTGAGCCAGGACGAAACCAGCCCCAAACCCAGACTGAACCAGATCTAAACCAGGACTCTGTGCTTCTCCTTTCACTCCCCGCTGCACAGTCTGCATTAGCAGCATGTGTAAATTCACTATACTTTATATGAGCATTAGGTGCTAAATGTATTTTATTAGAATAAAAATAATTGTGGAATTAAATTTGTTCTGTCCTCCATCTTTATATTTGAACTCAGACTTTGTACTTCATATTATAAAGCATTTGTATCACTTTCATGAACTTGTAGGCTAATTTGTGTTAGCATCACTGTGACAGTAACACGGGAAGTTGTGAAATGTGCACATAAATTATCTCTGTGAAGAAATGAGATGTTTGAAATGTGTTCAAAGCTTAGGGACTTTGAAACACAACTACATACTGTACGCAATTTAATGTGATTGTTTTTTTTAATGTATTTATTATTGTTATTTTATTACTATTCATTCTAAAGATGGCCCCTATAATGCTTCATTTTGTTTCACACAAGCAGATCCCAGCAAAGTGAACAGTGCTCGTCGGCCGGCTCCTTCCCCTCTCTCTGAGTGCCGGCCGACCCCTGCCTCTTCCACATTAGTCCGTGGGGGTTTAGCGTGTCAGACTGTGTTACTGGAGTTGTCTTGTGTATTCCACTGCTGCTGCTCTCATTGGCGCTCCTATCTGTGAGTCTCAGAGGGCCGGGGTGGACAGGCGGGGGGTCAAGGGCACACGGGCTCCCGAGGATACAGCATGTAGGGCACTGGACTGGAGACAAGGAGGCAGCTAAACCTCTAAAGGGCTATCAACAACCAACAGCCAAGCTAACCTCGACAGACCGGGAGACTGGGGCTGGTTGTCACACTCACGCACGTCAACGTAGCGTCCCGCAAGAGTCACGCAAATATTACATGAAGCTTAAAGGCCTTTGATCCAAACTGGTTCTCATCAGAAAAAGGCGAGACACTGCAGGTGAATATGGACAAAACAATATTGAGAGACATCAATCTTTTTTTTTTTGTTGTATTTCATATCAATGAGAAGAAATATGTGTTCTGTCGTTTCATGTTTTCATATAAAACATAAAGGCATTTTATGTGTAAAAATAGCCTACATTTTTGATGACGAAATCTAAGTAATGGATCCAGATTTAAATGTATGGTCTTATTTTGTGGATATTGCAAATACTTTTCTGACGGGATTTTTGATCTTGGGTTAGGGTTTTTAATAAGCTTGTTATTGGTGAATAAATCCTTGTTGCCTTGTTTTTTTTTGCTTCAAAACTCAATAAGTCAGGCTTGGAATTATCTGAATGCATTAAAATATTGTCAGTACAAAACTGGAAAGTTGAAGAAAAGGAAAGACAATATAAGCTTCCAAGTTTTGTAACATGCTCATGTGTGTGTACTGTATATCTACGTCTTTTACCACTTTCACCCAGAAAGAAAATGACCATATACCTGTATGGTTTACAGCATCTTGTTGGATGCTTTACACACTTTATGTGAATACCAAATGAAGGCTGCAAATTACGATTATTTTGGGTAATCGATTAATCGGCCGATTATTTTTTGCGATTAATCTGAAGAAAAGCATCTGAAAATTGTATTTCTTACAAATGTTTAGCTTCATGAAGCTAAAGAAACGTTGGTTGGGGGCCTTTTGATAAAGAATAGTTAAAGATAATGTTTGTGGAAGGCTTTTAGTGATTGGACACATATATGTGAAGATGACATTCATCATTTGAAAGCTAAGAACACCCACAATCCAGTGACTAAACTACTGAAGGATGCACTACATAAATAACTTTCAAATCATGTAAATGTTAGATTTGGACATGTTTACCTCAGATCTGTGGGGGAAAATATCCTACATTAAAAGAGAAAGGGGTTTCATCAAAAATACTATCTTTTATTGTAATTCTGGCTCTGTGTGAGTGAAAAATCAGACAATTCTTTCTAGAAAACGATTAATCGGTTACTAAAATAGTTGACGATCATTTCAATAATGGGTTAGTTGTTGATTAATTGATTAGTTGTTGCAGCCCTATACCAAATACTGTGTGTCATTATCTGTGAATGGATGCGCGTGGGAAACACAACGCAGCTCGGCAATGGTGTAGTGACCTCCTGATGAAGTCTGATGTGCGGTCTGGCAAAACAACCATCATAAAGGCTGAGTTTGGTCTTTTTTTTTTTTTTTTACTTTCACATTGAAACTAGAATGTTTAGTGACCAAACTAAGCATACATTTTGACCACTGCGTGAAAAATCGCTGTGTTCACCTGCCGTGTCTCAATTTACAACCTTGACTGAAATCAATTGTGACTATGTGCCTCATGTGCACTGTGTCAATTTCAAGATACAAAAACAAAAAGGGGAGTGTAAATTCTGCTCACTGTGATGTACCTCAAAATTGAGTCTATCCAAAGAAATACAGAAATTAAAATAAATGTTCATGTGCGCAAACTGTATTCAACAAACTCAACAAAAAGACATAAAGTCATCATATTATGTGCGTATGGTCCCTGTCTTATCCATAACAAGCAATGGTCAATCCATGAAATCAAACTGTATGACTTTCACACATACAAACTCCAATGCCATGTTACTAGCGTGTCATAGAAGCACAGTGGCCTCCAGAACGACAAGCTAAGGCTGATCTGTCCATTGAGCCTGCTATAGAGAAGGCCCAAGGGCTAATGATCCCCTCAGGGAATCCCACTGGCAACCATCACTCACATTGGAACTAGGACAAGAACAGAAATTCAAACTCTTGTACAAGCTTTCCTTGACATTTCCACTACAGCGTAGTTACAATTATTGGATTGAATTGCAAAATGCAGCAGGTTCAGGAAGTTTTCATACTCCTTTTGTTATGCCTATAGTCTAAAGATGGAGGGTCGGCTCTCCTTGTAGAGGCCGTAGACCGTGAATAGAGATGGACAGAGCCCACGTGACTTTCCCCATTGCGTACAGCGCGGGCTAATGAAGCTAATGCATGCTAGCATTTGAACCGCCGCCATAGATATATATACTGTATATTTTTTTTTAAACAAACCCATATAAAGGTATGTGCAAGTTACCTTTTCTTTTAATGTTGAAAATATTAAAAGACATGGTCAAGAGGATGGTGTAGTACGTGGTAAGACAAGCACTTGAGGGCAATATAAACAAGACTATTTCCAATAATAATAATATACACTCTATGCTAGTGGCCCAAACACAAGTTAAATATCTGACAAACGGGTGCAGTACATCTAACCAGGGAGTTTTTGTGTCCCAGGGGTCAGGGTAGCCCAGTTATGTTAACAAAGTTTACTTTAAAGGCCCTACTCCTGTCTTCATTTTCCTAATAGTGGAGTGAAATGTGGGAAGTTAGAGATGAGTTTGAACCACAACCAACTATTTAAAAGTTATGCACTCCCTCTTCAAATCAATTATACTGTAGGGCCTTTGAACTTGTTAGGGACCCCAAATATACATTACATCACCCCTCTGCGTGGGGGTGGCTCTTGGGGTGGGGGTCAAACAGATTTCAGGAGGCAGATATGCATTGTGCACATTTTTCTTATTGAATTAAAATCTTACAATTTCACATATAGATCACCAACTTTTACAAAATGTAGGTACTGGCCATAAATAAGTGAAAATGTATACATACTGTATGTAGTAAATGCTGAAATTACTATTATGATTTCACATTGCTGATGATGCACTTTGGTTGATTGATTTACTCACATTTTAAATTTGAATTTTACTTAAACAATGTGGAGCTAAGTGCACCCACAGGCCACCCCAATGAAAGAGTATGGACATGCCGCTTAAAAAAATATATATAAAATGAAATAATTGACTATAGTATTTAGGAGTAATTAAACAGATCTCGTTTGTGTACATATATTGTTTGCACAAAGTCCTCAGGGCCAGGGAATTTAAGCTGAGCGTCTGGTTTTGGTTCCCCAATTTACCCATTTGTCACTGTGACATTGTAGTCTTTCCTTGTTTTTTTTCTGACTGTTTAATTTTGTTTTAATGAATTTTAGCAAGGTAATCCATGTTAACTTTTAGTCAATGGTGTCAATCTGCTACATAATAAAACAAAAGGCTGAGAATTTCTCTGAACCCACTGCATAAACCCAGCAACTATCAGCAGAGCGTAAAATATTAAAAAGGAAACAAAAAGACAGATAAAAAGGATAAATCAAGGTAGTTTTTTTTTTTTTTTCTTTTTTAGAGAAATTTGGGCCCCTGGGAGTCACTGAAAACCGCAGTCCAAACTGACAATGCCCCTCCGCAGAAAGGAGGTCAGGTCACACACCATTACAGAGCAGCCAGCTTTAGCATCCGTGACAGCTTTAAAGAGGAGCCGTCAGAGGAGCAAGGCAATAAACATCACTCTTACCTTCCACCGCAAACTCGTCAACTGCAGGGGGCGGAGTCCGGAGGGGAGAGGGCGGGGCATGGGGGGGAAACAGAGAGAAGAGAAAGGAATATTCATTAGTTTGGCATATTGTAAGCGTTTGGCCAAAAGAGAAGGCTTTCGAGAGACATGGTGTAAAGCTATTTTCTTTGGAAATCATGTATTTTTAGCATTACACTTTTAAAAAATGTTTTTTATGTTTACATACATCATGAGTGGCATTCAAGCCGCATAATATAAATTATTATTATAATTATCATAATGGTAAAGACGTAGGCTAATCTAATTTCTTCACACATTTGCACAATTTAATCAGGAAAACACAGCAAAAGGACACAACTAATAAAAGACAAATATTAAAACCATAATGAAACGTTTGATAATATTTTTTTAATGGAATATATCACCATCATTTGTTGAAGTATAACACTAAGTTTGTGCTATTTTATTTTTTGTCTTCCCATACGTGCTGAGATCACTACTGCCATATTTTCTGGACTGTAAGTCGCACTTTTTCTCAGTTTGGCTGGTCCTGCGACTTATAGTCAGGTGCGACTTATATATGAATTAATATGTTGGGTTAGCATACCAGACACCTTTTGAATTCATTGTTTATGCTTCGTGTAGCTGAAAAACCATCGGATGTGGTAAAATAAATTTTCCCCCAAAATGCGACTTATAGTCCAGTGCGACTTATATATGTTTTTTTTTCTTTTTCATTGTGCATTTTCTGACTGGTGCGACTTATACTCCGGTGCGGTAATATCTATTATTAATGAATTCAATGCAGTTTAGCTGACAGAAATTAAAAGACCAGGCCAAAATCAGAGGATTTCGTAGAGATACAGACTGGGCTTGAACCCTGGACTGTTGTGTCCCATGCTATACCTGTACAGTACAAGCTTTGAAAAGATTGCTTCTTACACTGCAAAAAGTCACACCTTAGTAAGTTAAGTAATCTAGAAATGAGTAAAATTTTCCTGAAACAACTACATTTGTCCTTGGTTTGAGAAACTGAATTCAAGATGCTTGTCCATGGGGCAAGATTTTTACACTTAAATGAAGAAAAACAGCTTCAACACACTCAAAATGAAACAAAAATAACTTGAAATAAGATTGTTATTGGTGTTTTGCCTAATTCAAGAGTAAAAATCTTGTAATTATTAGTTCTTGAAAGTATCTTGAAATTAGTTTCTCAAACCAAGGACAAATGTACTGATTTCAAGAAGATTTTACTAATTTCTAGATCACTTAACTTACTAGGATATGACTTTTTGCAATGTAGTCTGAGTAACTTTCCTCGAGGTATAAATCCTACTAACCTTTCATTGTCTGTTTCTTGTGTAACATGTCTTTGTTTCACTGAAATTCTGTTACGTTTTTAGCTATGTTTCTATCCATGTAGTTTCCTGGAGGTTACCACTTGGATCTTGTGTTAGGGTTTTGGGAAACCTCCATCACACTCTTTAGTTAATTGTTTATGTTGTATTATTTGATACGTGTGAACAAATACATGAAATAGAAAAATACATCCACTATAGAGCTATAGATTCTTTTGCAGACCGCGGCAGCTTCTGGAGGCTGCCATGTCGGAGGCTGGCGTGTCACAACTGTCAATAGCTGAGTTGATTATTGGCATGCACTCACCAGACGCTAAGAACACCTTTGCTCTGGTCAGATTTAGCCAGAATGAGAATAAAAGTATACGTGATGCAAAGTCATAAAGGGAAACACATTACGTGGAGTGTAATTTGACTTATCTAATTTTATTCTTAACATTCAACTAAAAACTGCACACTATTATTATTATTATTATTATTATTATTTGTTGTTGTTGTTAGACTATAAAGCAGGGGTAGGCAAGTTCGCTGCTTCGATGGCTTCGATATTCTTTCCAGCCGCAAGACGGGGGCCGAGCTTCCACATTTTGACCCCATTTTAATCATTGTTTTGTAAAGATTATAGCTTTGGTTGACATATCTTCTAAACAAGGGGGTTCTGAGAGTCATCCCCTTGGAAGATTTCAAAGGAATCGGTCATAATGTCCTATTATTTTCGTATTTTAAAGGAGTCATATTTCTCGAACCATCTGAGGGGCCAGAGGATACGTGTTGGAGGGCCAGATTTAGCCCCCGGGCCTGACGTTGCCAGTTCGTGGCTTGGTGTGGTCAAAGGTAATCAGTTAAATCCACATAACTTCACACGCCGTGCCACAGATAACATGGAATTATTGTCAATAGATCAAAGGTCATCATTGTTTCTTTGGCATAATTTCACCAAATAACAGCCTCTTTTGTTTCGTTTGACTCTAATGCTTGCAAAATTTGACCAAAATAATTTCATGTTATATGCATGCCAATAATCAACACAGCTGTGGGCAGGTCATTATTAGGGACATTATTTGGTTATTTTAAACACATCACCCACACTACAAATCAATCAAGACCTGAACATCATCACCATCACCATCATCACCATCACCATCATCATCTAGACTAAACCAGGATCAGTCTTAACCATGTTCACAAGCCATTTGAGCACTGACATAATCACAACGAGTCTTGGTACAAACAAGTGCACAAACTTCACAAACACGGAAGAACTTTGCGGATTACGGGGCGGAAATTACACAACAAACACTCCCAAATGCTTCTCGCTCTTGATGATTTTGCATCGGAGAAAAGCAAAGAACAAATTTCCTCACAGTGATATCAAATCTTCCTGACTCGCCTACTGCTGTATGATTTTACAATGCCTAGCTATACTCACCTCGATACTAACTCATAACAATCTAGTCTCTGCTGCTCTCCAACCCTCAAATAGCATTAGAAACCATGCACTGCTCTCTGGACCTCTGTTCCCTCTAAGAAAACGTAGTAACAAACATCCACACTCGGCTCGGCTCTGCCTTACGTTCAAATAAGTCAAAGATCAGACCGCTGTGCTGCACTTTGCATAAAACCCCGTGTGTACAGGGATATGAAAGAACGTGCCAGGAAGCAGCTTGTTAACTTTGATCTCATGTGAGGAAGGTGTGGAATACCATAATAGTATTCACGAGAATCTTGTGTAGTTAAATAATGATGATAATGTTAGAAGTTTCTAGGAGTATAAGCACAAGGGCTAATTGGGATTTTGGACCACCAAGTAAAGCAATTGTGATTAAATGTACAATGTATGAAATAAGCCATTAACCGCTGTGAGTGCCGCGCTGTTTTCAGAACTTAGCCATAGAGTGCCAGCAGACCATTTATGTGGCTCGTTTGAAATGTGAGTCTCTAAGCTCTCCGTGGGTGAAAACTGTTAATTTCTACATCACTCGGTTTCAGAAAAATCCCAAGCTAAACAGAGGTGGGTTTTCATCAAAATCGCTGTTTTTAGAAACAGAGATATCAGGTGTTTTATGAAACATGCACCGTTTGAGCCTGTCACACTTCAGATACCTACATTTCCGGGTCAAAGGACACCAAGGGGTGTGGCTACAAAACAACCACATTTCTAATCCTCTAGAATGAACATGAGAGGAAATTCGATACAGGACAGTATACCAGTATTTCTCAATTATGTATGTCAATCTGTTACGCCCCCCTTAGCAGGAAGAAAACATTTTGTGAAGAAAACTGCATTAAAACAGAATAGAAACTATGAGGGAAATAATTTTGCACAAACAATTACTTGGTAAGGCAGACATAGCCTATTTCATAAATTGTGGCATAGTGAAAATGAATGAAATGAAACCTATCATAAACATAAATTAAACAATAAAAAACTTCTGGGTAAAATAGGCGTCTGGTTGGTTTGTTAAAAAATCTGTTTAAAAATGAGTCTTTTAAATGAACAGATCCCAAAGGTTTGGTTCTTATTAAAGAGCCAAAAATCCAATCTATCAAACTATGAAATAGTCATTAAGAGGAGGAGGAGGAGATTTTTCTTTGCTCAGTTCAGTTCAGATAACATCCCACCATCATCATGGCGCATGGCAGCTGTCATACAACCACTGTGCAATTGATAGGTGTCACATGACGTTCCATCAATATGGCAAGTAGCCACTGATCACGTGTAGGGCTGGGTACCGTTAAACGATACCAGTACGGCATCGAAAAAATAATGAAGGTTCTACTGGTATCGGAAAAAACATGAAAGGTACCCAGCCCTAATCACGTGTCTACAAAAGACTGGTTTTATTGAGCCGTATATTTGGTTTTGAACCCACAAGGGCCTCATTCTTGGCAGATTGTATTATGAGTTTATATGTATATTGTCATT
>OMNZ01053240.1:0-26111 GCA_900303255.1 Lesueurigobius sanzi
CTTGCAATGACCCGCAGCCTCCACACGGGGGCAGCAGATTCACACATACCGTTCTTCTCACCTTCACCTGTCTGTCTTCATGGCATAAGGCTTTTGCTAGTTCTACATTTACCGGGGCGCGTAGCAGTAACCAAAACTATATTAATACTTGTGAAAGTCGTAAAAACAATAAAATAAAATAGGCCACGATCAACCTGGAGTAGAACCCGGCTAGTATCACCTGAAATAGCCCTATAAAACCTCTGTGCATGTCACTGAAAAGCCAGTTAAATGGCGCAAATGTAACGAGGAAAAGGCCGAAAGGAGGAGGTTGTCAGAATCAATGTCTGTTTATTAATAATTTCGTTTTAGTGGCCTATTGCTGTTATTGTTATGTGTTATTAATTTTATTCTTATTAATCCTGTGCTTATTCTTCGCGATTATTCATATTATATTCCTTGAACGAATATGGGCGGTGGGTCACGCCCGGTCACGCCTCACCCTTCCTCATTCATCTGGAGCTCCGCCCCCTCTCAGACCGGCGCAGGTGACAAGTTGCATCTCAAGTTGCATTTGCAACTTGTCACCTGCGCTTGACATCTACGCTGCGCTGCAAGATCGGGCCCTATATTTGTATATGTATATGTATGTGCATATATACGAATGTATACATTTTTCATGTGTTCATTATATATTTTTTATTTTTATTTATTTTTTATTTTATTATGATTATTGTGCACTGGGTGTCCAAAAAAATAAAATAAAAAAAGAAGTGTCTTTTTCTTTCTCTAAGCTGTAAGTGTGATTGTAAGAATGCTATTGAACGAAAGACACAATAAAGTATAAAAAAAACAAAACCTCAACTGGTCAAAGAGCTCAAGTGAAAGAAGAAATATTTCAAACATCTTGAACTTTTACAATTTGAATTTATTTTAATTTGAGCATAAAGTTGGCACACATGAAACACAATCTTTAAACCATGTAAAGCTTGTGTGTCACCAGCCACAGAGCCTTGATTGTGAGCCACTTGACTTCCAAAGGCACACACAGGCTCCATGATGACGATACTAACGGCCTAATCCTAAGGTACAGAACAACCTGACAGGATGCAGTGACTGGTGGGAGCTGTGTATTGGCAGAGTGATTGGTACTGAACATGTATAATGCCTCTAATCCCTGTTGCATGGCCTCCTGGGGAGAACAGTGTGCCAGTGGGTCACATGACTTTTAGCTCTATAAATAGTGCAGGAGCGGATGTGATGGAGCCCAGCCAGGAGCTGCAGCACTGACACCAGCTACACGTTTGTTTTCATGGAGAGCTGTCATATGCTTCACTGCACCCTCTGGCTGAGACTTGTAGCAGGATCTAGCACCTTGTCGTGATGGTGAGGAACCAGCACGGACGGACTGAAACTGTGATTTTGTTTTATCAGAGAAACTTTGAGAATGTAATAATAGTCTTCAATTTGGGCAGTTACTCTCTTTACTTTGCATGTTACTAGTGTGTTAAGTTTTTTTTTTTTTTTTTTAAACTTTCAGTGATTCGGTTTTGGTTTATAAAATCTTCAATGACCAGGCACCACCTTCCTTAAAAGATCTTGTTAGAAGGAACTCAAATCAGAGAACTAGAGCAGGCTCAAGAGGGGACTGTTTGATACCATTGAGGAAAAGTGCATTTGGGCAGTTGTCCTTTTCCTGTCGAGCAAGCAAAACTTGGAATACTATTCCAGTCTCACATCAGAGAATTGGAATCATTAAGTTCATTTTAGAGGTAGTCTGACTGTTAACCGACACTAAATTTGTGAATAGAGCTTCTAACTTTATTTCTATTATTTTTTTCTATTTAATTATGTTTGAGGATATTCAAGTATAATGTTGTTGTTGTTTTTGTATCATTGTCTGTGCTGCAGATATTACATCAATCTGCCAAAGGGACTGGAAATAGAAATTAGCCGCGTGGGCTATAATCTCACATATGTCTAATGTTCATTAATATGTGTTGTCCCTTTTCAAATAAATAATAATAATATGTCCACTTTAATGTGAGATCTGTGTTTGCAATTTTAAATGGCTTTCTTATAAACAGTAAGTGAACATACTTCTTGAAGAGGTGTCGGTCCAGGGCTCCGTCTGAGGTGGTCTTCACTGTCACTTTGAGCATCTCCATACATTCTTTGAGGCGGGGGTCACCAGTGCGCAGGCCTGTGGCTTTGAGAGCCTGCACAAGGGTAAACAGGGACACAGCAGTGACCCAGTGTTGCTTCATGACAGACATGGATCAATGAAACTGGGTGTGGCTTTATGTCATGCATCAAAATATGTAAACACAGACTGTTGTGTGTTCAGGCCGAGGTGACCATTCATCCTAGAGACTCACTGTGGTGAACTTATGCGCTGGGATCTTCTCCTGTCCCTCTGCGATGGTGTAGAAGAGCAGATCTTCCAGGCTGGGCAGGATGCCGGCCTTCCTTCTCCTGAGGCACACACACACACACACACAGGTCCCTTATGAGAACACTCCTCACAAGAGCACAGTACAACTACAAAGTCCAATCCTTAGTTAGAGGTGAGTAACTGTTAGGAAGATCGAAGTCACTGTACCATTTAAATGCTTGCTGAGAATTACAGCCAGACATTCATTTACTTAGTATTAATAGAAATGATAGAGAATAATATTCTCATATATTATATGGGAAGTTGACTAAGTTGACTAAAGACACTGGAGAAGTCCAATTTGACACAATGAATTTGATGTAAGGAGACACTGTGACTTTGGTCGTCACTATTTCCAGGCTGGAATTCTCAGCAGCTTTCACACAGAGCAGTCTGAGGAGGAGGGTTAATGTTTCTGAAGCTCAGCAAACACTCGGCTGTTAAAAGCACAAATAAACTTCTATAGACAGCTGTGTGCCGCCTCTCAAACTTACCTGCAATGCATTGACATAATCTAAATCTGCAACCAGTCACTGTGGTTCAAACACTGTTCAGTCTACATGCTACTGAAGCTAAACAAAGTAAGATGGAGCAGGTCCCACTCTGGAAATGAAGAAATGAGTGAGTCTGTTGCCTTCAGGTTCATCAGAAGATCATACTGCTGAGGTTTAGGTGTAGCAACATGGCATTTTAACGCTGCGGACTAACATCACAGAACAATCATTCATTCTTGGGTTCAAATAGTCAAATCAGACAGGACGTGTGGCAGACATGCAGGAGAGAAGGCCAATACTGGGCCTTATACTTTTAGGAGTACTTCGGACTGTAGCTTTGGTTTTGCAGATTAGTCGAACAGTATGATGTGATCTGATTGAACCTGTTGGCTGTTACAGGAAGTGTGGGACAGAGGGTCAGGTCTAAAGTGCAGGAGGGTTCAAGCACAGCCTCTACAGGAGGAGAGACAGGTCAATCAGGTTCAGAACGGCAGCGGCTACAGGGAGGTGTCGGCTCTACTTCTACTGCAGAAATCTACAACTACACAGAAATCATGGCATACTTACAGAGGCAAAGCAAAGCAGACCAACAACGGGAGGAGAACACAGGAATAAACACGCATTAGTCACAACTCCATACAAGCAACAAAACAACAGGCTTTAGCATCCATCAGGTAATAAAAGATGAGGGAAACTGCCGGCTTTGCTAAAAGAAAAAAACTGTAACTTGAAATACTTGTAGGAATAGGTTACTTGGCACATCCCTTGCTTGAAACAGGTGCGTAAGAGAATCCACATAGGATGGACATAATCAGAAAAAATCCTCTTACTTACAACACCAGTGCTTGGAATAAAGGAACACTGGTGCTGCAAGTAAGACAGTGTGCTAGTGTTAATTTTGACAGCAAATTTTAATTTAGTTTTAGTCTTTTGAAAAATTCCACATGAATTTAGTCGACTAAATGTGAAATAAATTGAGTAAACTTTACATTCATATTATTGTTTTCATGAATACAGAGTTGTTCCTGGCAGTGAACTTTAATGATATGAGGCCCTTTCAAACTGAGTCACTGAAGTTTTGATCATTTTATTTCCTTATTTTCATTTTTATTTAGTCTTTTTTTAGTTGACAAACATATCTGGACATTTTAGTCATAGTTTTAGTCTCATTAAAGGGACTATACCTGATTTTTTTTCCAAGTCGTGATATGACATTAGTTCTTTCCTCCTTTAGTATTGCAAATTCAGTCATTTCTGGAAATAATATTGTGTATCTAAAAATAAAGCATTCATTGTCAATTTCATGAGTTTGCAGGCTAATTTTCTAGCATTTCTGCGACTATGATCTGAAAAAGTGACCCTGCCGGTTGTTAAATGTGCTTAGAAACTCATCTCAATGAAGAAATGTGTTGGGAAAGTAAGGAATGTGTTTGGACCACATC
Source organism: Lesueurigobius sanzi (assembly GCA_900303255.1). Classification (NCBI taxonomy): domain Eukaryota; kingdom Metazoa; phylum Chordata; class Actinopteri; order Gobiiformes; family Gobiidae; genus Lesueurigobius; species Lesueurigobius sanzi. The sequence continues at coordinate 4,350 of OMNZ01053240.1, forward strand.
AATTTATTTTACTCGCTCCCTCTTCCATCATTTGTAATTGAAATATCATTTAAAAATCAGGTATAGTGCCTTTAACTAACTTTAATTTAGTTTTAGTCTTATTTCAGTCAGCAAAAATCTTACTTTCACTAAAATTATGACAAAATATTCGAGTCCAAAAAAAAATTTACACTGCAGTGTGTCAGAGATTTTTTCTGTTGAGTTTAAAGTACCTTAAAAGTATAATTCAGGTACCAGTACAAAGCACAAAGTTCAGTGTTACAATCCTCTGCTTGATTCGGCCAAAGTTCTGTCTTCACTCTAAAAACTAAGTGAAGGCATCAAAAATGTAACACAAAAACTTTGACAGTGATTATTACTGTATTTAGACTTGCAGAGCCTACACAGACAGTATTTAATTAAACAGCTTTCATCCAGACAACCCCTTATATAGTGTACATTAACATGCACTATCCCCATCAAATAAACAAAGAATCAAATTCAAGCCTAAGTCATTATCTTCAGTAAATATATTGTAAGGGTTTGGATTATTGAACAAAGCAGTAGTTCATTAGCAAACAGACTCTACTGGACTTGACTTGACGTGCTCTTCTAATGAGTGCTGTAAGTGATAGTGAAAAAAGAACTTGTTGGCACTCATTAGTGAAGGGAGGAACATCTGGGCAGTGTTGTTACACATCTGTGCTTGTTAATGCTGATACTCCTCAAGGCAACTCTCTATCGCTTTCATAATACAAGTTTTTTATATAACATGACTCCCTTGACTTTCATTGGTGCGACCTGTAATGTCTCCAAATGTGACAATAACTGCATAATCCTTGCTACGAATTCAATTAGCTATCATTATTAAGACGTCCTCCCCTGGCTGGTGTGTAAATGGTTGTGCGGACATGTGGCGGGCCATAATGTGTGTTAAGTGCTGAGTTGTCCAGATGTTAGGAGAAACTGCTCATGGTCCTGTGGTGATGAGAGCGTGGCCTGTTCTCTCTGTGACTCATGAGCTGCTGCAGGCTGTGCAGAGGCTGGGATCTGTGCCAGAGCCTTTTCACGTCAAATCAGAGCAAACTGAAGTGGGAGGACTGAGCAGTGTGCGGTGTAAAGTCTGTGAAAGGCTTATTAACCGGACCACAGCCCCCAGTCCTTCTGTCAGACAGAGAAGTCCTCGTCACAGTGACCTGGGAAAACTGCAGACAACTTCAAATCAATAATGCTGTTATTATTGTGTTGACCTGGAAATCCAAAACAATGCCTGCAGGTGATAATAATGAATACATGATCTACTCAATATATTTAGCTGTGTGGTTCACAGTTTAATTGGTGAGTTAATGAAAACACATGACAAGCACCGTCTAAACACTCATTAATCACTCACTATGCATTACAATGTGTAACAATTCTGCCTATTCGTAATATTTTATAAGTTAACTCCCACATTTGTGTTCCTGCCCCCTAGCTGACCCTACATTTTGACAGGGTGCCGAGTCTATTCATTGTAAGTGATGGAAGAGACATAACTTCATGTATTGCGTGAGTTACTTTTGCTTGTTCAGCCTATACCTCTGCAGGGTCAGAGGATGAGGAGCTGTGAGGAGGATAATCAAAGTTGTCACATAACAAAGGTCACGCGCACTCCGTCTTTTCCCTCTGCGATGAATGAAATATTGACCAAATAACAGACAGTTTTTCTTTTTCTCTTTTAACATGCACAGATTGCACACTATGACAGCCTCAAGCTTATATGTCATTACCTGCCAATGGGGCTAGCTGCTTGATACATTATTTATCAGTAAAAAGACATCGTTAGAGAAACAGTACACTATTCTCGTGGCTGTGCGCTTTTTCTCACAGTAAAACGGTCAGTCAACAAACACCAAGCTATAATTAAAAAAAAAAAAAAGTAGTTTAATGAGTATCGCATCTCTGCAGAAAAGCGAACACTTTGCTATAAACAACTAGCATTGCCTAGCAGGTGCCGCTGTCCACTTACTCCGTGGTGCTCTGGTTGGCCGCTTCATTTGTACCATCTTCTTTGGAGCTGAAGCTTCTCACGCCCTGCCTGGTAGTGAGCTGCTGCTGAGGGAGCCTTCGCCAGCCGGCACAGAGCCTTCTGTTGGGGATTCTTCCATTCACAGCTGCGGTGCTAAGGCTAAAGCTACGGCTAAAGCTACAGCTAAAGCAGGAGGCTGGAGCAGGTACCGCACTGACCACTGCTATCCTACCTGTCGGCCCTTTTAGCTGGCTTTGCAACAACTCCTTTAGGGCGACCGTAGACCGAATGTGTAACATTTCAAACTATGCGTGTCGACGCTGTAGTTACTGTGTCTTTGCTGTAACAGTTGACAAGTTGAGGAGAGAGAGTGGTGCTGATGCTGCAGAGCTCCCGGTAGAATAACGGTCCGCCCAGTGCAAACAAACAGGGCGTGCTGCTGACTGGAGGCTTCAACTAACCTTAACACCGCACGCTCTGTGATTGGACTGCAGCTGCGCGTGCATGAATTTGATTGGATAGGAGAGCTGTAAACCACCTACAATGCTAGTGAGCATGTAGAGGTCGTTTTCACTTACCGGCTCCATCACATCCAGCAAGGAAATAAAATGTAGGTATGTGTATAATAGGAGTAGGACTGATGTAGGATGGTAGGTTTATCTGCACTTAAACATTTGGGCCTATTAGACGCTCGATAACAAAGAAACCAACTTTTTAAAATCACCAGTAAATTGTTTAGTTTATTTCTGGACTTTATGAAATCCGATCTTCGTTGCGACAGGTTCGTCGTAGCTTTGACTCCGGTGAAAAAAACATTCTGGGAGCGCAGTTTATAGTAGTTAACTAGGTATTATGTACACATAGCTTACAGATGTCTATGAAAATGGCTTAGCCTGATCATTAAGATGCTGAGATCAGAGCAACCACCTGACAGGAGGCCCAGAGCAAAATCAGAGGAGATTTAAGGCCCATGTTTGTAAGGGAAAGCTCCTGAAGGGACATAGAGTAATGACGTGAAAGTCCTTATGTTGTAGTACCTGTCCTGTTGTGACCCCTTGTGGTTACATTTTGGTACTGCACCTTTAGTAACGAGCGCTTTCAGATTTCCAGGGGTCTCCAACCTTTTCTACCCCATTTGCGTAACAAAAAAGGCAGTGTGCTACTTAAGCTTCAAAGAAACACGTGTAACTAGGTCTATACTATAGGACAGTCAAGATAATTCAACACAATACAATAAAATTACTGTACCTACTACCTTCCCATTTATACTTTGCTATATTCACCTAAATGTTTGGAAATGTTTGTTTAGAACCAAAAAGTGAATCTAAAATTTGACTCATTAAGCGTATGTTTTCACTTGTTTGTTTATTTGGTTGGGACACTGCATGTTAATGAGCACACATGAGGACCAGTGGTGGGGAAGTACTTCATTTCATTACTTGAGAAACAGTACAAATACTACTGGTGAAATATTACACCAGTGAAAGTGAAAAATGTACTTAAGTTAAAGAAGTACTGAAGTATTTGCTTCATAAAGTACTTAAGTATTTAAAGTAAAAAGTGCATTTAATTTTAAATGAGTGTGTGAATCATAACTTAGCGGTTTAAAAAAAAAATGAAACATGAATATACAATACTGAATATCCTCTTCAGTTCTGGTTTACCTCGTACAAATATAAATGGAAAACAACAGATATATACAAATTTAGTAAACACTTGAGGGACTGTATGGTTAGTGGTTCCAGAGCGGACATGATAATAATCAGTGAAAAAACCACAATGCGATCAACTTGTCTGCACTCTGTAAGTAGTGAGTAACAAAAGCCTTTTTAGAAATTTTGTGGAGTAGAAAGTATTATATTTCTTTGTCAAATGTAGTGGAGTAAAAGTAATAAGTTGTCAACAAAAATACTACTTAATTAAAGTACAGCTCCTCAAAAACTCAACTTAAGTACAGTACTTAAGTAAATTGACTTTGTTACTGATGAGAACCATGCATGTAAACACACCACTCTGCGTTGTAGCTAATGGGCTAATGTCCATCCGTTGTCCCACACTTGCACTCATGATCTATTGTACATGTTTTTAGTGGTAGGGGAAACCGGAGCACCTGGAGGAAACCTCCACAGACACAAGGACAACATGCAAACTCCACACAGAAAGGCCGTGTCCAGTCCGGGAATCGAACCCCGGACCTTCTAGCTGTGAAGCACGAGCGCTGATCGCTGTGCTTCCATGCCGCCGTAGAAATGTAAAAAGCCTTTGGTGAGCAACTTGGAAAAGGCAGGTGAGCTAGCTAGATCCCTGATCTACAGTATCTACAGTATATACTAAGCTACAATACACCTGAATCTGTGTTTACTCTCAGTAGATGACTCTCTCTTCAAAGCACTGTCTGTTCCCCATAGATAGTAGCACACTCTTTAAACTAGTAGGTCTAATCAAAATTCAATGTTCAAATTAATTTAAAATTTACTTAAGTAGGAGACTTTACCAGCACACATCTCACAAGCATTGAGCCAGGGGCAATAGAAGTTGAAAATTATATTCAAGTGACTGTAACTGTCGAGAAGAAAATTCATAAAATAGATTGAAACGTTGTAACATGCTTTGAAAATGGCATCTTCTTCTAATGTAAAAATACCACAAATAGTTGTTCAAACCATCTTCAATAAGTTGTGAAAATGTAACAGTAATGTATTCCGCTTTACTGAACAAGTGGACAATGAAGCTCACATAGAGATGTGTCAGTCTGATTTCCATTCCAAAGTTACAGCACGAAGCCTTTTACAAGTCCTACTTTTTTACTTTTTACTTACTCATTATTTTTGCTTGTTCTAGCCTTTCTACCCACTACTGTTGCCCATCCTAAAGTTGAACTGAGCTGGCTGATTCTTTGTGTTTTCTTGCACACAGGGAGCTGCTTACAGGGTGCTAAGGCCATAATTCACCCACGCCCACACCTTCTCACAAGCCGTCAGCTTCCTGCTCCTTTTCAGATCCCACCCACGCTCCCAACGGCTGCCTCCCGCCCACCAGCCCGGGATCCGCCCACCACCCCCTCCCTCCGTCGCCATGGAAACACATCACCATCATCATCAGTGACTCGAGTTGGAGGTGGGTACGGACAGGCCACTGAGCGCAGCACTCGCTTCACCCACGCCATTTTTGGACAGGAGAAATCCCCCAGTCAGAGAAAAAAGAGAGAGGCGGTATTTTTGTCGCCTTGTAGACTGGCAGTTCTAAGTGTTGGCAAATATAGGCTAAATGTTTAAAATGTGTAGCCTAAAGGATGCATAAAGTTCAGCTTGCCCACAAGTTCATTATTAGCACCAATAGGACTGAGCATATTGCAGAAAAATGATATAAAGATAACAGCAACAAAAGAATAAATTGTGAGAATAGAATAAAGAAAGAAATCAGCATATAGGTTTTCTGGCACGTACATATCTGAGATTGCGAAAAATCTAAAACAATAGGATGATAGAACTTTGAAATGTTCAATATGATGTAGATAAACCTGAATTCAGTGTAAATGAACAATGCACAGTGAGCTATTATGATGGTCAGAGTTATCTCTCACAGAGCGGTGAGTTATTGGCTATATCATTAAAACATTTTTACACATTGATGACTTATTATTGTACAGTAACATAAATGATGATCCTAATGCACACACTTCTTCATCTACTACTGTTGTATTAGGAGGCACATTTAGGGGCCAACCTTAAAAAGCAATCTAATTACATGTTTAGTACTAAAATACTTTGAAGCATTTACCGATTAGAGAGATTACATAGCCTATGTGGCAAATGCAGACATTTGAAGATTTATTTTTCCTTATAAGGCCTATTTAGTCTATATTAAGTGAAGAGTTTAAATTTATACTAGAATTATTGTTAACCCTTTAAGCCCTAGGCCTTTTACTCCAAATATCATTTATTTACATCATAGGGGTACATGGCTAATCTTGGTGTCCACACATTTGGTAGAGTTTAGGGATGACGGTGGAAGTGACATAATAATAAATGATGTTGTTTGACAATAAAATGAGGTTGCCATGGGTTTGAATGAATTTCCGCCTGAAAAAAACACACACATTTTCCTGCAAAAAGGCATTTTTCCTCCCTGTGATGCGGCAAATAACAACAGAAATGGATAATCCCACATCAGGTGTCACTAATTTGCAATTTTTGAATATTTTGCTGCATAAAACACATACGTCAATAACTGTATCTGAAAGCGCGGCACCAATCGTGGGGGCTATAGGGCTTAAAGGGTTAAAACTTTTTGGAAAATGTATAATACTGGATTTATCATTCAAATAAAATCTTACTTTGTTAGATCTTTTTGGGTGAATCCAGGAAATGTCACTGATTCCTTGTTGTCAAAAATTATGTTTTAGTCTGTGAGCTGTAAAAACTGACCCCTTTGGAGTTAGTGACTTGAATCAAGGTTTTATGCCAGAATATAGGGATTTCAATAAAATAAAGTGTTGTTAAGTAATTCTGAGTTTCTGCTATCTGATCCCATGAGGGCCAAATCAGCAACATGTCCTGGATTGGGCCATTTACATTAGTGATCCAGCAGCTAACATTAGCAACTTGCAGTTTTTAAATTATTAATATGACCATTTACCGTTTCTCTCACTAGAAATGCTACTAATCAAGAATAGATTGTATTGCCGTTGTTTGTGAGAGGATTCACAAACTAGGAATTTACTTTGGTACAATCGTGCAACATGAAACACAAAATGTAATGATTAAAATAGGGGAGTGCAAATGGAACGAGTTGGGTCTGATACAGAATTAATACTGTAAGTGTTCATGAGACTGATACAGAGGTATTATTCCATGTTTTAAATGTTCTTTGGTCTGATACAGAGTTATTGAGTGATCATGACAGAGGTATTACATGCTATTACAGTGTTCATGAGTCTAATAACGGAGGGGAAAAGGCTGTTCCTGAGGAGGGAGGTTCAGGTCCGGATGGATGGGAGAGGGTCACCTAACTCTAGTGTGTATCTAAATCTATTCCTATACTTTACAAAACAAGATGATATTCCTGATATATTGTTCTTTAGTCCTGCCCTATTTGTCATATATTGTGCAGAGATTTAGCGGAGTGCAGGAAAAACATGTAGATTCTGTACTTCTTTTTTACAATTCAAGACATATCCCAAGTGTCAAATAATCAATGAATATGAAAAGTGTATATGAAATGTGAGTTGTTGAATATATGGTAAAAGCTGGTTAAACTAAAGGTGTAGAATAGGAGGCTAAAATAATGGTGCGTTTCAGGCAACTGGTAAGTTTACCACTTAAAAATTACTGGCCACGACCTCGGAGCGTTCCAGGCAGACATAAACAAAAGATGGCTGCTGTTCGCCTCTTGCAGTATTTTTTTTCCTCAAAAGGCAATTGGATCACAATTTCCTAACACATTTTCTGTGAATCACAATATTATCATTGTAATTATCTTCCATAGTTGAACTGACTTCTTGTTGAACTGTCTTCTTAAGTGATGATGCCAATTATGAAAAAATAAAATGCTGCAATCAACTAATCGCGGTTACCAATATTATTGTTTATTGTCACAGCCCTAGTATTGTCAGCTAAGTATACTTCTAAAACTGCTTTATACATTGCAGTAGTACAGATGTATTATAGTCCAGCTTCATGAAATGCTGGAGATGCAAGGCAGAAGAAAATCCTTAGCCTTTGGGGTTAGGTTATTGCAGTATTTAAAATTGCGATGTCGATTCGATGTCGATTAATCTTGCAGCCCTAATTCTTGCCAATGTGAGTCTATGGATAACGTTTGCTAGTAGCTGCAAACAAGGCGGATTTCCATGGTAACTCTATTGGACTTTCACCTATCAACCCTCTTAAGTTATTCCCTCCAGCCGCATTGTATTTAAGTGAAGATAACTATTAACTGTTGGGTTTTAACATGGGTTTACATGTAGTACGTGCTGTTAAATAATGTAAACAAACAGGCTAGCACCAAAAGGATATGTTTTCATTGTATAATTTGTATATTCTGTGAAGGTCTCCACCGCTGGCATGCTGTGTGACGTCATATCAGCGAAGTCGGAGATGTCCAAACTGGTCCAAGTTTGTAATTACCAGCTACAGCGGCGTTCCAAGGCATTTTCCCAGTTCCAGGTCAGAAATTTACCACCGCCTTTTCCTTTTCTTTTTTTTTTTTTAAACTTTTTATTTTGTAGTTTTTAAAATTATATACACAACAGAACACAGGGTAAGACAAGACAAAAACAGAACAGGAAATAAGGGGGGGCACTGATCACATCGACATGCTAAACAACACACCAGACACAGACAAATCAGATGGGGGGGGTAACATGCCTCCGGTCAAAGTCCAACCACCTGGCCCAGCGCTGAAAATAAACATTGCCCTGCAGACGCAGAAAGAAAGTCAGTCTCTCCATCTCTCTCTCTCCTCCACGATCTCCCGAACATGCTCCAATCTGGGGGGTTCCTCTTTCAGCCAGTTTCTTGTTATTGCCTTCTTTGTGGCGATCAGAATGATTTTGAAAAGGTATGTGTCTTTTCTTGAAAACAAGTCCTTTGGTATCAGACCCAGGAGGAAAATCCTGGGGTCCTTGGGGGTCCGTCCGCCGTGAACTTGACAACATTGTCCCAAAATGAAGACAGTTTTGGACAAGTCCAGAAGATGTGAGAGTGATTGGCTGTTGAGTGGCCACACTGTCTCCAACATTGCTGCTGCTGCCCCTGGAATTTGTTGGTGATGTGAGGAGTAATAAAGAATCTAATTAAACATTTCCACCCAAATTCCCTCCACCTCCTGGAATTAGTAGATGTTTTGCCTTTTCCTTTTCTGGTTGTAATCTATTATATTATTGTTTGAACTGTGTCTTGATCATGTGACGACCAAAATAAAAGAACAACAAATCAATCAAATCAAGCAAGCCCATTTAGAATAAATACATTTTCTCCTCCACTGTCTGTTGACGTTAGGAGTTGGCCGCAGTTGCGAGGGGGGTATAGTCCTACTCAAGTAGCTGTGTGCTGGGGTGGGATGAGGCGCAGACAGAGAAAGGGAGAGAGATGTGAGGGGGGCTTGCGTCACTCTGACTCATCCACACTTTCACAATGTGTTCAAGTGACGCTCATGTAAATGCTTCTCCTCGGACAAAACACAACCACAGAGGAGCGCACAGAGGAGCCTTTACTAGTGACATAAGAGTGATCAAAATACTAGATGCAACAGTGAGATGTCATAGTTTGGGGCTGCTCTATTAACTGCAAATCAATATTGCATTTGATGAAAGCAATTATTTATGAAGTACAATATCTGTTGCAGATAAGGGATGTCACGATTCTACATTTTTGAGTGACAGTTATTATAGGGGAAGATTATGCAGGATTATCGGAATTTAGGAAGAAAATACAGAGAATTTCTCAAAATCTTACAATAAATACTGCCTTCAAACTTGAGATTTAGGTCAGGTTTAGACCAGGTTTAGACCAGGTTTAGGCCAGGTCAGGTTTAGACCAGGTATAGGCCAGGTCAGGTTTAGGTCAGGTTTAGATCAGGTTTAGGCCAGGTTTAGACCACGTTTAGGACAGGTTTAGCTCAGGTTTAGGCCAGGTTTGGACCACGTTTAGGACAGGTTTAGCTCAGGTTATGTGAGGTTTAGACCAGGTCTAGGTCAGGTTTAGACTAGGTTTAAGTCAGGTTTAGGTCAGGTCAAGGTTTAGGTCAGGTTTAGACTAGGTTTAGGTCAGGTTTAGATCAGGTTTAGGCCAGGTTTAGACCAGGTTTAGGCCAGGTCAGGTTTAGACCAGGTTTAGGCCAGGTCAGGTTTAGGTCAGGTTTAGACCAGGCTTAGACTATGTTTAAATCAGGTCTGATGAAGGGCTGACACTTGTAGTGCCAAATAAATGGTGAGCTTACTGCAGCTTGTAATGGAATGGAAGCTCATAGTGGCCAATCCAAATTGTGGATTTCCCTGGATTTCTCAAAAACATTTGAAATAAGATAAATGACTCATATACAGTAGGTTTTCTGATAGTGATTCAGCAATTAACACCCACCTACCAACACTGTACGCTGTAACCTCATCAGTGATTACTCAGCAAATCCCAGTAGATTCTGATGTGTTTAAACTTGACTAAACTCTCCAGTAGCAAAGGCGGTTTTCAATAAACAGTTTAACACAGTGATTCTCAACTGGGGGAGTCGCAGAAAACATTTCCTTCAACTTCAATTTACTGAAAAGTATACAAACACTACCGAAGTCAGCAAAAAAATAACTATAATTAGTATGATTTCAGCCTTTTAGTCATATTAACATTTATTCAATTCATTTTATGCAGAAAATATAGCATTTTGCATTATATATAGCAGATTTTAGTCTCATTTGGGTCGCGACTTGTGATTCTGGGGTGATGGTGGGTCCAGACGATATACAAATAAGATTCCGTTCCCCTATAATGGTGGTAGATTTCAGTGAATTGTGTCACTTATCTGTTCAATTATTGACTTTGGCTTCTGCACAATGCCCCTAAGACTCAACCACCACGCACTGATCACCTCATAACGTCTGGCTTTGAAGTAAGTAAACTCCAGGGCTTGACTGAGACTGGCCCTCCTTCTGAACCACGTCTAAAAGTGGATCTGAGTAAACTAGGTTTGAAGACGAGACAAATTCAATCTATAAAGGAAGGCACAGTGGAGTCATAGCTCTCGCCTCACAGCCCTGTGTTCCTTTTATGGACTGGGTGAAGTTTTTGATGTCCTTACTGTGTCTGCATCAGTGTTGTTGGGATTACTTCATAAAAGCAAACTACTCATTATTCCTTTTAAGAGTAATTTTGTTACTTCCATGATTACTTTATTTAAAAAGTAATCTAATTATGAATTGCTACTACTACTTTGGTTTAAAAATGGGTCAAGCAACAGCAGCTCAGTGCTTTGAAATGGACATTAGTGTAAATCTTGCTTTGGCTGTAGCTTGATTGAATAATGTTTACTGCTTAACACAAAATTAAATTAACAACTGTATATTTCATCAAATAAATGAACAGCAGCTGCGTTCAACTTTTGCACAATCTTAAAATTAACGTTTTCAGCTCAAAATATTACAAAAATGGGATGGGTAGTGCGCCGCAGTGGCTTCACAGCTAGAAGGTCCCGGGTTTGGTCCAGGGTTCGGTCCCGGGTTCGGTCCCGGGCCAGGACGGGATCGAACCACGTCTTTCTGAGTTGAGTTTGCATGTTCTCCTTGTTTGGATGGGTTTCCTCCAGGTGCTCCGGTTTCCCCCATCAACCCAAAACATGCACGTTAGGTTAATCCTCCTGTCAGGTGATTCTGACCGTTAGCCTGGCTCCACATCTGGAGATGGGTCTTTGATAAAGTAATTATAATCTAATGACCAGTTTTGCAATTGTAGTCCTGCTATATTACTCCATTGCTAAAAATGTAATCTAATTACAGTAGTGGATTATATAGTAATTTGTTACTTGGCAACGCTGATCTGGTGCAACTTAGGTGCAATGACACTAAAAACATGTACAATAGGGTCCCTTCTAGTTGAGCTAAATAAAGTCTTGAATTGAGTTTTTATGTAAGAAATCGTATTTCAGAGAACCGTGGTTATAAAGTAACTTCTCTCAGAAAAACTTCAGTGTAAAACACAGTATACAAATCCATCATCATTGACCAGAGGACACAGCTCACAAAGTCAGTTCAAAAAATAAAGTTTAATGTTTATGTGCAGTATAACAAATAAAATATATTAGTGTTTAAAAAAACAGGTGCATAACTAAATAAAGCCTAATCTATCACTTTACAAAGGACAAGAACATGTGGCCAGTGACGGCAGCTCATGCAGTTAAACAATTATATTATTTTTCATGTCCGAGTGTTCCCTGTTCGTTTCCTGTGTGCCGTCACTGGAGAGTTTTACATACAGTGCTGTTTCTGCGAAAAGTGAATGACATGATCAAGCACATACCAGAGTTCGTATGAACATAAATATTGCATTGGTATTCATCACAATGACACGTCTAAAGGGTCACAGAGGAGTCACAGGGGAGGGCCATCATCAAACATGGACAATACAAGAATAGCAATCCATTTTTTGTTCCTATCAATGTATTTCACACCTTAAAGCCACACTGCGGAGCATCGTAGGCCATGAGACCACCTCATGTTTGTCAGTGATGTTCATGACCGAATCGGCTCTTTTGAACGGCTCCCTTCGAATCGGATTTCATTTATGAGACGAGCCGGATCTTTTTTGTCTGTGTCTTACTACATTTTCTACAGATGAAATTGAATAAACGCTCGAAAACAGCTGAAGGGCAATCAACAAATTACGAGTTAAATATTTTTTTTTGCGCTAAAACTTACTTATCAAAGCAGTTGTTGCCTCTTTTTCTTAACTGAAGATCAAACTTGTATTCACCTGCCACAAATTTCAAAGGATAAAGTCAATTTCTGCTGTAAATATTAGTCATTTGAGTCAAAAGTTGTGCCTCTCAGCAAATTAGGTCTCAAATATTATGGGTTTTACTCTTCGTCTTCTGAAGAAAATTACATAAAAAGAGCCAATCTCATCAAAGATTTGGCTCCCTTTAAAGAGCCATAAATCCCATCACTAGTCAGCCTACTCAAAGCAAAGTAGTAGTAACATCGAGTTAGTTTTGTCCTGATCCCGGCAAAGAGATAAAATTGATACTTGTATTTTATAAAATTTTGTGGTTAATTTGTTTCGGTGTATGGCTTTAAAGTTTGTCAAAGTTGTATAAACTGTGCCCTTTCATTGTTTGTAAACATTTGGGGCTTAGCTGGAGGCGGGAAGCTAGATCCCTGTATATTCCCTTTGTAGCTGTCATAGTAACGATAAACACATGTCTAACTATCAGATAAAACCTCATTTTATCATCTCAAATGTCATTCGTCTTGTTCTTGCACCTTAAGCCACAACAGGACGACACTTTTTACTTGTACTTTTACACTTATAATCACTAGTTTTAGTTTAATGTTACTTCTCTTGCTCACTTCCTGCCTCCAGCTGATGTCACTGATGATGTAAGCAGCGAAAGGGTCTATAGTAAAAAAAAATCTGTTTCTTGTTCCAAATATGAATAAATAGAAGGGTTAAATCTGATGATCCAATGTGCATAATGGCCGCACGCTAGAAGGAATAGTTTGCTGAATTGCGGAAAGCCCAGAAATGTTTCGTTTAAAGCTCAAGTACTGAACAAAATGGAGTATGTCATTGTAGGCATGTATAGTAGTTGTGTACATTTTAATATTCTAGTACGGTCCATTATCGTGTGGCCCCGAAGTGCTGTCCTGAAGAAAAGTTTTTTTTTTTTTTTTTTTTTTTTTTCATTTTACATATTTGACAACTGTACACAGAATGAACACAGAAATATGAATGCACATTAAAACATCCAAACACATTTTTTCCTTTACAAGTCGAGCTAAGGCTATTCTCACATAAGAATCATGAAATCTTGTTATGAATTTTTACACAATAATACAGAGGGGATAGTATCATGTTTTTTGCTCTAATACACATTAAACACTGTATTGACATCATTTACTACTGGTACACTGACATGGTTAACCCTGGTGGAGAGATTAGGCTAGCACTTTGACACTATATTTACACGACATACAGTATTTCCAACGCTTTTGCAGTTAGACGCATCTGTCTTTTTTTTTTCTAGTGGTTTACACATAAACCTCTGTAAAAATACGAGACAGAACAGGTAAAAAAAAATCTAAAAGAGCTAAAACTGGATACAGGGGCTGAGACATATCTCCTTGAAATGTTGAAATATTTGTGCAGGTCATTTGTGGACCATCATTTTCAAATATCAAAATGTGCAAAATTACAGAAACAATTCCTAGTAAGGTGCTGGAGTTGTCTTTGTACTGTTAGGAGTAGAACACCCACGTGCTGACGAAAACCTAAATAACTAAATGTCATCTCTATGTCATGCTAATGAAGCTGGGCCACAGACCAGAGCAGGGCCATAGATAAGTGTGAACAGCCTTAGAACAAAGCCAACAGGAAAGGAACGAGCACTAATTAGGTGTGAATAGGCCAAGATGTTTTCCGACCTTTAGGACCAAGAGAGGTGGGACTCAGAGGTTAACTCCTCCTACTGGGTTTTTCTTAAAAGACCCACGAGCGTGTCAATTCTGCTCAGTTACTGACGAAGTTCTTTGGATAAAGAGCGAAACTACAGAGTACAGAGGAAGACTGAAGAATCTTTGCCTACGATGGACAACTCCTGTACGAATAAGAACCTACTACACAGACTAAATAACTAAAGTTCACCTTAACCTTAATAGCCACCTTAAGTAGTTGTCCTTCTACATATTTTTCCTGTCTTCAAACTGAAAAAATGATCATGTTCATTTTAAGCAATGGTTAGTTGTATGGTTTCTAAATACCCTCACGCAGCCATTCTCAAAGTCTGGATGTTCGCGGCCCTCTAGCCACTCCAAAGATCCCACAGGGCCCCCCCCAATAATAGTAATTCCCTGTATTTAAAATAACTTGTAATGCTTTACAACTCAAAATCTTCATATAAAAGAACAAATAGTAATGGTTGTGGGCTAAATACTGATTTCAAGAGGTCAAATTTAAGAGATATCTAAAAAATTCCTTCAAAACTCAACTTTTACTTTACTTGTTATTTCAGGCAAACTCTGGGGCCCCCTTGCAGTACCTCTGAGGCCCCCCAATGGTCCCCGCATTCTTACTAACCCCATTCAGCACGGGGATGACTTTATAAGCACAATTTCCAGCTAATGTTGACAATATTAGCTCGCGCCAGACTAAATGTAATAATGTTTAGCATCAGTGCTGTCTCCAAACACAACATACTGCAAGGAACGTGCCAATAGTCCACCCCAATGAAAAAAGTCTGGACTCGCCCTTGTAGATCAACACTATGAGCCCAAACCTTTTGAATTGTGTTGCGTTCTTGCATTTAGAACTTGTTTTTATTGGCTCAAATGTATTACAGTCTTGTATAATCTTTATAAATACTAAGTCCTTGCTTTTTAAGTGCTATATTATTCACACAATGTGCAGTGTTAAGTCTTTTTGGAGCATAAACATTTTAGCTAATATGATGAGCTATGAACCAGCCCCTGCATCAAGATTTTTTCCTGCTTCTTAAAGGTGCATTGTGGAACTTTTTATGCGAAAAACAAAACAAAACTTGATCTTAGTGTGTGTTTGACCTTTAAGTGACCCAGTGGCTGTATAGGGCCTTTACTTTTCATCATAGCGGGCTCCAGGATTAAATGTTTTTTTAGGGTGACTCCACTTGCCAGATAAGCAGAGAAAATCTCCCAGAAACCCGAAATGATTGATCCATAAAGGCCGCTGTGATGAAAAGTAAAGGCGCCAGTCTAACCACCCATACAGCCACTGAGCCACTAAAATGTAAAATATGCACTAACATCAAGTTTTGTTTTGGTTTTCACATAATGCACCTTAAAGTAGTTAGCAAAAGTACATTTCCACACACGGGTAACAGCACATACAACATGCAGTGAGCGGACGGGGGGCAGCGCAGTGCCCCCAACGCGTTTTGGCAAAATTTAAATAAGACACGAACTAAATAAAAATAAAGGCTATCTTTGAGGCATCGCTGGTTGTTAAGGCTCTCCTGTGGCTGTGCTTAGTATCTACTGAGGGCTAGAGCTGCATACGGTCAGGTGGGGAACTGGACCGAGGGAGGAGCTAAGTAACAGGGGAGGGGCTTAGATGGAGGGAGCGTTATCGGGTGGGGCAATGGGAGGGGCCAAGGAGGCACTATGTGGAGTCCTCTGGTTCTGATTTGATGGTTTTCTTCTCCGCGGTGCTGGACCCACGCTGCGATGTGCCGTTTTCTGGAAATAGAGACAGGGAGAAGGTTAAGGTAGAGTCTGTGTAAGTTCTCAGTCGTACAGGAGTTGTCCATCGTAGGCAAACATTCTTCGGTGTTCATCTGTACTCTGTAGTAATGTACTGTACTGTACTCACTCATTTGCTGATGAAGCTTATTGGATAAATCCTACACTTCAACTACAGAGTACAGATGAAGGCTGAAGAATTTTTGCCTACGTTAGTATTCAAACACTAGACTAGTGTTTGAATATTGATAACTTTTAAAATAACATATAGTTTATAGCAGGGGCAGCTCCTCATTGACCACAAGGGAAAGTCTGCAGAATGTGCTCCATTTCATGAGAAGGTCACTTATTCATCAGCTGTTCCCGTGTGGTCTTCAGTATGATCTCCCGGTCACGTAAGAGCTGCTTGGAAGCTCTATGGGAAATTCCATTGGCCAAGTGAGATGCATCAAAGGAGGGACGTGTTGTGATAAGCATTAAACATGCTCATGTTTGGTAACAACAACCTGCCAGAGCTCAGTCACATGGTTTAGTTTCATATTGTTATGTAAATGAATAATGCAGTCATTGCACATCATACTGGGAATGGAAGTGCCAACAAGGAGGTGGCAGGCTGGAACACAGTGGGTCCTTCCATCATCTTACAGTGTTACTGGTATATAGTTAAGCAATATTTAATGAATTAATGTGTTCATTTAATAGACTTGTGACTGATGGTCATTGGCAGTGATCGGTATTTCAATTATCTGGATGCTAAGGGCTCCTTTGTCCTGTACTCCTCTGTCCGTTACTGTCCAACATGTAATGTTATGCATAATGTCATTCAAATTACAAAACAGAGTATATTAATCTGTATATTTATCTGCTGTCAATAAATGTTTTTAATTTGAAAGGGGATAGGCACTAATAACCTACAGCTGCTTTAGGAGCAATGACAGAGGGGGAGGTACGGCACACTGAGCCCTATCCTCTTGTTCTTACTCTATAATTGATGTATATACTTTTGCCTTGCAATGAACAGATAAAAATCCATTCATTGCTGTTCACATTGCGTACCTCTTTCTCTCTTGTTTCAGGACGACCTGTCGATCCTGAAGCCCCCAATAGTGTATAAATGTTTACTCCAGGTGTTTTCCCCTCCAATGTCTCCTCAAAATAACTAGTACACTGCAAAAAGTAATCTACAAATAAGTCAAATTTTCTTAAAATTATATATATTTGCCCTTGATTTGAGAAACTAATTTTCAGAAATTTGCCAGTGGGGTAAGTTTTTACGCTTAAATTAAGAAATACATCAACAACATTCTTCTTTCAATTTAATTAATATTGTCTTTATCTAATTTTTAGTGTGATTAGATATTTTTTTTCGTAATTTAAGAATACAAAAACCCCACTAATTTACTAATTTCTAGATTTCTTTGTGCAGTAGTCTACTTTCTTTTACAAACATAGTCAGATCATTTATTGGAATATATATTTATCCAAAATGAAATTGAAATTGCGAGGGCCCCATGACATAATTCACCTTAGGGCCCTGTGAATGCTTGAGCCGGCCCTGGTCACAAACACAATGATAGGCAGCATGTTTCGTTTGTGCACTATTATCACTGTACAATAGACACAGAGTGGCTTAGTGATCGACTTCTTCATACACTGCACTGAAGTAGCGTGTAGAAAGCAGTTTTTCTGAAATCAAATTTAATCTATGTGTTGTGAGAGTCCTCCCACCTACTGCTGGAGTCTTGGCCTCCTCTGTGCTGTTACTGTTGGTGCTGTTGTTGTTGTTGTTGTTGTGGTTGTGGTGGCGCTTGAGCTCGTTGGCTAACTGCTTCCCCAGAGGCAGCTCCCCCTCAGCCATGCTCTGACTGACCACGCGCAGGTTTATGGGACGGTCGTCTGGGTAAAAACACACACATTTATTAATAACCACTTCTAGTAGTGTTATTTTGGCTACTGCTACTACTCTGACTATTAAAACTACTATAAAACCTACTACTGCTAATCTTACTAACTACAAAATACAGGCCATTTCCTTTGCCAACTGAGGTAAAACTAAATATTATCTTAAAGGATTTGAGTACATAAAGAGAGTCTGTTGGTTGTGCCTGAGCCTTGTTACCCTGCCGTCCCACACGCACCCCTTACAGCAGCTCATTATCCTGTACGCCTACAAATCCCACAATGCACCTGTAATTATCCCGCCCACAGTGTTTACCTGCAGCCAGTGGCCCACAGGAGCCTGCCCCCTCTCCGCCCACTCATACTCTCATACTGCAGTCTTGTTTTATGCCTTCCCACTGTAGGGCCTCGCTCACACGAAACACACTAAACTTATATGGGCTTCAGAAAAGATGTTCTTAATACTTTCTTTACTTCATCCAAATAAAAGCATCTCTGTGTAACGAAAGAACACTTATTAGGGAGCAGTGGGAATCTTGAATGGAAAATACAAGCTTTCATTTTTAGCATACTAACAAACCATTGGTGCTGTTGTGAATGCAGTTTGAGTGTGAACTGCTCAGAACAGGTTAAAGGCAAAAAAAATAATAATTTCATTCCACTATGAAACAATCAGGTATAGTCCCTTTAAGTGTTGGTTTATTTATTTTAAAAATGCAGGACCCTTCTGGGTTATATCTATTATGATACAAGTTCACACAAACAGGATGAATATAATAATAATAATAAATAAATGAATGAATGAAGTGTAGGTATCATTTTGATGAGGGAGTGATGTTATAACAAGGTTACAGCCTAATTGTAAAAAATGCAATTAGGTTTTTTTTTTTTTCCAAATAATCCAGCTTCATTGAATGCCATTGTCTAGAGCAGTTTTTGCCTTACTTACCCCTTGACCCTTTAATTTATTCTACAAGTACCCCCTGCCTCAATGGCTTTGTTTGATCAGTTGTGAATGACTAAAACTCCTAATTATCAGTAAAAAAGACAATTAAATATAGTGAAACTCTCACTCTTTACACTTACATGTTGTTTTTAAGCTTTGCTTTGACTATAGTAATCAAAAATACAATTTGTTTATCTTATTTTTTATCTGAAATTAATCCAAGTACCCCCTGCTAACCTCTCGCGTACCCTTAGGGGTCCCCGTACCCCTGGTTGGGAAACACTGGTCTAGAGAACAAACATTTTAGAGCAATATGAAATGCTAAGAACAAGAATGCATTTCATAACATTTATGATTAAGCCTTTGTTATTTGGTCATTGCAACCATTCAATTGCCAATTTCTGAATTAGCTTGGTAGCCATGGTTTCCTGTTGCATTTTTCAGTCAGAACACGGACGGTGGGACAAATTCCTGCTAAAGCTGCTTAGTTTTGCATTAAAGGGGCACTATGCAACTTTTTAAGTGATATTTGTGCATATTTGACCTTTTAGTGACCTTTACTTTCCATCACAGTGGCCTCTATGACACTCCAGGATCAATTGTTTTTCGGGGTTTCATAGAAATAGACCAGAAACCCTAAAAACATTTGATCCTGGAGTGTCATAGAGGCCACCGTGATGGAAAGTAAAGGGGCCATGCTGCACTCATACAGCCACTGGGTCACTAAAAGGTCAAATATGCACAAATATCACTTAAAAAGTTGCATAGAGCCTCTTTAAAGCGCTGCTAATAATGTGAACGGTAGAAAAAGTAAAGGAATATGCCTCACAAAAACCATCAAAGGTCTAATGTGAGCTCAGTTTTTGTGCTGTATATTACTTTTCTTTACTGCCGTTCACATTATTAGCAGCGCTTTAATGTAAAACCAAGCAGCTTTTGCAGGAATTTGTCCCACCGTCCATGTTCTGACTGAAAAATCAACTGGAAACCATGGCAACCAAGCTAATTCAGAAATTGGCAATAATCTTGCAGTCCTAATGAGTAAATATGTAAATACTCATTATTTTCAAATACCAATGCTAAATAAAATTCCACATCTACAAAGAAACCATTTTGTCATGTTTTGGCCCTAGCTTTTGGAGGTGTCGAGTCTTACCCTGGTGCTCTCTGCTGGAGTCGGGCGCGGCCCCGTTGCTGCTGCTGTGGTGGGAGTCAGTCAGGTACTTCAGGGCCGCGGGGGGAATTCTCCAGTCCAGGGCCTGCAATCTCTCCTGCACCGCGGCGTCTTGAAGAATCTCCATCTGCCGGGCCAAAAGACGCTCCAGCTGCATCTGGCAGAAACACAGGGATAGTGGTACGTGAGTGGCACCTGGGTAGGGAACATTAGCTCGACTGATTTTAAAGGGGCTGTTCCTATCTTTCCCAATTTCAAACCACGACAGAGGAGGATACTTATGTGTAAATTATTTCTTGCAGTTAGAGGTGGACAGAATATCGTCTACAAGATAATGTAAAAATAAAAGTAAAATAAATACAAATAAAATATACTTGATGTGCGATCTCTCCAAATATGGTCTAACAGTGGGTTTTCTTTGGGCCCTTTCGAGGTTTCTTCAAGACCATTATCTTTTAAACAGCACATTTTTGCATATTTTTGTTTTGCAAAAACATCATTTGATTATCGTTATCGAGAAAGTCCCTCAAAATATAGATATACATTTTTCCTACAACAGGGTTTATGCAGGTAGCAGAAAGTCAAATTTTTAATGCCATTTTAATGTTCAAATAGTACATTTTTAATGCCACAAACGTAACAAATCGGTGCATGTTTATTATTAAGTTCCATATTCAATAGGAAATTTGATACAAAGGACAACTTTCCAACAGAAATTGTGTATAATTTCTGCCAAAACTTGGGACAGTGCATGTTAATGAACACACATGAGACACATGCATGTAAACACACCACTCCGGATTGTAGCCTTGGGCTAATTTCCATCCGTTGTCCGACATTCACACTCACAAACTCACTCTCATTCATCCTGGTCTATTGTACATGTTTTTAGTGATAGAGGAAACCGGAGCACCCGGAGGAAACCTACGCAGACACGGGGAGAATATGCAAACTCCACACAGAAAGGCTCTATCCTGGCCTGGGATCGAACCCAGGACTTTCTAGCTGTGAAGCACGAGCGCTAAGCGCTCTGCTAACGTGCCGAGGAGAGAGGTTTATTTTTGTTCATTTTATTGTCTTGTTTCTTTGCACAATGTCTGCATCGCTGCATCTGTTTTGTGCTTTTGGTTTTGATCGAGGACCATCTTGCAAACGAGATGGTTGCATCTCAAGGGGCTTCTCCTCTCAAATAAATAAATATCAAATTATGCAGTAAAATTAGTTGAGCAATAGGGCAGGGTGATTTGGCCCAAAATTGAGATCACAATATAAAAGATATTTGGCAATATACATTTTTTTCCAAAGCTTACACCAGTATCACCATGCACAATAGGCTATGATATTGCCCAGCTCTATTGAGCAATGTCATTATTTTCCAAGAACGTTTGATTTAATGCCAGTCTGAATTCTATTTACTGCTTTTAAATGACATTTAGGCCATATTTTTGACACATTTCCTTTAATGACTTATAATGACTAGCTACTTAGCTAAATCTGGTACAAATCATCTCTTCTTTTGTAAAGACTAATGGTTTTGTACATTGTCCCTGTTTCAATAAACAATGAACTATCTAATGCTTTTGAACGCCCCTCGGAAACCCTGTACTAGGGCTGGGCGATATGAATCGTGATCTGATCTCCATGACGATCTGCTTTTTTGGGAACATCGTCATATCGTGATATCAGGACTAAACCAGGAGAAACTGGGTCTAAATCAGGTCTAAACCTGGACAATATCACAGACTGAACCAAGGATAAACCAGGACTAAACCATGAGGGTAACATGTCAAAACTCTGTAAGGACTAAAACTTGGACTAAAATAGGTCTTAACCAAAAC
>OMNZ01053240.1:26131-39409 GCA_900303255.1 Lesueurigobius sanzi
ATGACATTTAGGCCATATTTTTGACACATTTCCTTTAATGACTTATAATGACTAGCTACTTAGCTAAATCTGGTACAAATCATCTCTTCTTTTGTAAAGACTAATGGTTTTGTACATTGTCCCTGTTTCAATAAACAATGAACTAACTATCTAAATGCTTTTGAACGCCCCTCGGAAACCCTGTACTAGGGCTGGGCGATATGAATCGTGATCTGATCTCCATGACGATCTGCTTTTTTGGGAACATCGTCATATCGTGATATCAGGACTAAACCAGGAGAAAACTAGGCCTAAACCAGGAGAAAACTAGGTCTAAACCAGGTCTAAAATCGGACAATATCACAGACTGAGTAAACCAGACTAAAGCAGAGACTGAAATCAAGGTCTAAACCAGGACCAAACTAAAAAATGGACTAAACCAAGGACAGATTGAAACGATGATTACCCTGGACTAAACCAGGTCAGAAATAAACCAAGAGAAACTGGGTCTACATCATGTCTAAACCTGGACAATATCACAGACTGAACCAAGGATAAACCAGGACTAAACCATGAGGGAAACATGTCAAAACTCTGTAAGGACTAAAACTTGGACTAAAATAGGTCTTAACCAAAACTAAACACACACCAGGTCTAAACACAAGAAGCAGATGGCAGGTGTAAATCACATTGTCTTTAAAAGACAACATGATTTACACATGATTTGTGATCAAAATCGTGATAAGATTTTTTGGCCATATCGCCCAGCCCTACCCTGTACTATTGCCAATACCTAGTTGCAGTCCAAACTCATTCCTGACTTTCCGGATGCATTCCTAACATCCCAATTCTTGGAGAGGGATGAGTTTATGTTACAGAGCACAGTGGCTCTGTAATGTTTACAACTGCTGCTGCTTTGTTTTCCACATTAGTACTATACGTCAAGGTTTACACTCTACTAATAGTTAATAATAAAGAATACAGTCTTTTGCACTCAACTGTCAAAACAATAGACTGTAGGGGAACAAAATGGATTTGTGCATTTGTGCTATAGACAATGCAGCTCTTGAACTGTTGGGGGCTAATAGCTGTGAATGATTTTATGATTCATAGAGCATTTACAATTACTTTCATACAATAAAATCCATGTTATAATTGATTTTAAACTTTATAGAGCGCAAACATGAACCTTAGATTTATGGATTTATACGAGCAATCACATCATCTGCATCACAGAGGTCATCTAAATCGTCCATACTGCTCTTAGTGACACGGTAACGCGCAGCGTTTGTGGCAGATTACCCAGAATGCATCAGACCGACATGATCATAGGGGTGTAATAGTGGATCATAAAGCCTCCTCCCACACTAACCCTAATGAGGAACAGGAGCAGCGTGCAGCATGGAATCTAATAAAGGCGAGAGGCTGACATCTCGCAGTACACGTAAACAGGCAAGGTTACGCGTGTGATGTCATGACATAGCAACAGCACGGCAGTTAGTTGTTTTATTGAAAATCTTGCAATCAAAAAGGCAATACAAGTGACTGACGAAAGTCCAAGTCCAAGCAACACTAAAGAATAAACAAAAACAGTACATTGTAGCATAGCGTCACAAGAAGGCATTGAGGCACCTTTACACTTCAGAAGTTTAAGAGACTTGTACAAAGACATCAGCTCATTTTTGAAAGGAACAAAATTGGGGTTAATATTCAAGAATCTACATTAATGGATATAAAATTAACTCACAATTATTAAGTTATTATATTCTAATTTTTATCTGTCATAAATACACCAAATGTAATACTATTATAATCTAACATGGGGACATTGTTGTTTACTAATAGCCAATTATATAAGTCATCCCAAAGTTTCTTCACAATATTGCATTCATAAAATAAGTGTTCTTGAGATTCAATACAGATTTGGCAAAATTTGTATGTTATCTTGAAATTGGTATCTAATTCTTAAAAATTCTTTACATGGGTATACATGGGTTTCCAGTGACGTCACGCATAGCTGTGGCCGCCATCTTCTGCCCTGAAGTGGAATTACCACACTACAACACAATACTAGCCATCACTACTACAGACAGTGATACAGTATCGCTACTCACTCAGGAGGAGGTCAATAAAGTTCAACTGACTGACCACAGTATTTGTATGTCATTGTGATGAATGCTAACGCAAAAAGACAGCGCCAGAAAGGACATGGGATGGGTAAACCACGCATTGCTATGTTTACAAGGCAAAGACGGAGCTATCAGCCAGGACTAAAGGAGCAGGAGGCTCCCACACAGGCCAAAGATCTATTTCCACTCCTGAGACTAAATGAACACATTGAAGAGGTAACAGACAACCT
Organism: Lesueurigobius sanzi; assembly: GCA_900303255.1. Classification (NCBI taxonomy): domain Eukaryota; kingdom Metazoa; phylum Chordata; class Actinopteri; order Gobiiformes; family Gobiidae; genus Lesueurigobius; species Lesueurigobius sanzi. Next base: position 28,470 of record OMNZ01053240.1, read on the forward strand.
TTCTCTGTGGTTTTTACTGTTTGTAGTGTCAACAGAGCCTCTGTCAGAGTCTGTGTTTAAGCTGCTAAAGCTGTTAGCATGCTACCGCTAACGGCTAGCGCATCTAGCCACATGTTGTGCCAAGGCTAGGTGTTTAGACTATGGTTCAGGGCGTCCTCATGTAGAGGCTTGTGCTTGTAGCTGAGCAGCAGTAGCTAATGTTTTTGTAGCTAATGTGCGACAGTGTTATCCATATGGCAGATTTTGCCGACAGAAACTCTCCAGGCGGTTGATAAGGACAAAATCCAAAGGTTTTGGTTTTCTTTAAGTATCAGCTCGGTTCTTCTGTCTGAGGTGTCATTTTTGGATGTAGCTCTTGTGTTCATCAGTGCAGACCATAGATATAAAACAGGCATAGAGACGCATAGACTGATACTGTTGCACGAGCCAGAGGGCAGAAGATGTCTGCGCTGACCACTGAGGTCACGTGACTGAAACACATGTATACATCATTGATTGTTTTAAAGTGCATTTCTTTCATTTTAGTAATAGGGGATATGGTAAATATCGGGATCTTATTATTTCATTTTCCATTTGCAACTCAATTTGCAACGGTGAAGGTTCTGTTTCTATATAAAGTGTGCGATACCCCTCTGTGGTAGCACAAGCTCTGGAAGCATTCACATTGAACTTAATTAATTAAGGATTAAATGGAAGATCTAAATATACTCCGGGTCTTCACACTTAAAGCTGCACTTCACCGTCTGGGGATAAAGAAAGAGATAAAGATATCATAGACTTCTAGGGCCCGACCGATATGGATTTTTGGGGTCTGATACCGATATAAGGACAGTATATAATGGCCGATAAATTCCTCTTCAGAAAATTAAAGAGAATGATTATTTCAAGCCTAAACACTGCATTCTCTGTGAATGTTTAAGTCTGTCTCTCCTCCATTCTATTACACACTAAAGAACTACTTTCAAATAGTCTTAAGAAGTAATATTTTATCTGTTTCAGTCTTCCCTCTGGTTGTATGAAGCCATTTATTGTAAGATTGATTACGCTTTTCAACTAGAAACTAGCATAGATAAGTTTACATATCGTGCTTCTTTGCTCCTGAACAGTTTTCCTGACAGTTGTTGAAGGTCATGTAAACGTTAGATCCGGGATTTCAAAATCAGAAAAATGTATCAATCCATGTAACTTTTCGGTTGTGGTAGCTCCAATAAAAAGTGAAAACTACAGCAGCTAGCTCTAAAACAACATGTTGATCTTTAAATGACTTGCGCTGTACAATGGCGACTGCAGCTTGTGAGTTACCTGCAGGTTGCGTCCCACAGTCTCCTCTCCTTTAGACTTGGCACAGGCTAACTGCTCCCTCAGCATCTCCTGTCTCATGTGGATGGCCTGCAGCGCCTCCTGGAGGTCAAAGAAGTTCTCCTGCAAGCACGCCAAATAACTTATTACAATCCGTTTGTGTAGGTTCTCAGTCGTACAGGAGCTGTGGATCGTAGGCAAAAATTCTTCAGTCTTCATCTGTACTCTGTAGTCGAACTTATTACAACTTTTCACCAAGTGTTCCACAGTGTCCAAAAATGACCATCACAAGTAGATCCTTCCATGAAAGACGTAAGCAATGGACGAGAGTAGCAGCTTTAATTAAATATAGAGAAGTAACTAGTAATAGACATGTCATGCATTATCGAGGCTGAGAAACATTTTTTTGGGTATAGACCCTTTCATTGTTTGTAAACATTTGGGGCTTAGTTGAAGGCGGGAAGCTAGATCCCTATTTCCTTTGTAGCTGTTTTCATAGTAATGATAAGCAAATGTCTAACTGTTGTTGGAAATATCAGATAAAACCTTATTTTATCGTCTCAAATGTCGTTCCTCTTGTTCTTGCACCTTAAGCCACAACAGGACAAGATTTTTTAGTTGTAGTTTTACACTTATAATCACGAGTTTTAGTTTAATCTTATCTCTCTTGCTCACTTCCTGCCTCCAGGTGATGTCACTGATGATGTAAGCAGCGACAAGGTCTATATCTGTGTTGTTACAATATATGTTTAATCCAATGAGAGACTGGGCTGGTCAGGATTTCAAATTGGCCTGGAGCACCATCTGCCCACAGTACTGGGAAGTGTTAAAAAAGTGAAAACAAACTTTAACTGTCAGCTAACAGCATTCTGTCAAATTGATGGTGCTGTTATGAACACACATCGAGTGCAGAATGAATCCAGTGATGGATTATGGGCCTTAAAAATGTGGTTCCATATATGACGCAAATCCAGGATTAGGGCTGGGTACGATACCAGTAACTGAACAATACTTTTTTCGATACCTATACTAAATTATTTGTCATCGACACAAGAAGTAAATATCTAGATAAGTATCTAAATTTGGGCTTTTTAAGCTAAGTTTTGTTGCTCATTTGAACTACTTGTTCTAAGGTGTTTTATGCTTTATGTTCCTAATTCAAGTGAGATTACTTTAGAATCAGCCAAAATTGTCATGAAATAAGCCAAAGAATCCAGATGACTAGTGTCTAATCTAGTCAAAACTGCTCTACACAAGACTAATATTCTTAGATTCAGAAAACTTTATTCAATTTATAGCAACCCAGCCAAACAATCATCCATCTCATTAGTACAAATACACAGTGAATACTGTAGTACATAAAAATAAAACATAAAAATGAAATAAGTCAGCAGCGTTGGAGACACCTGGAGCCATCATAGATCAGAGCTAATATTGTCAAATCAAGTCATTTGTCGTGTAGAACCATAAAACCATAAAAAAAGAACAATGATGGGAATTTATTCAATAAAATATTATTTCCTTTAGTGTTTTTATCATTTATTTGAGTCACTTTCTTTAGTTCAGTCTCAAGACCCACCAGGCAGAGACATTGCTTTCTGAAGAAAAATATTTTTTCGGTACCAATTTATTTTTCGATGCTGGTAGTACCTTAATTATTTTTTCGATGCCACACTGGTATCATTTAACGGTACCCAGCCCTATCCAGGATTACTCAAAGTGAATAAGATTCTTATTGAACAAGAGGAATGAAGCTAAAACAATACTCCACAGGCCTTATTTATTAAGCATTTGTATGTGAAAAATAGATAATGAATGGAATTAAGATTTTTGTCTCTTACCTCATTTATATGTTTGTGCCACTATTATTATAAACAGTTTTTTTTCTTATTCTATTTTTTATATGCCTTATAGTTCTATAATTTGTTATACCTTTTTTCCCATAGATTATTATTTATCATTATTACAAGTTTATGTTTCACGAATACACCGAAGAAAATTCCTAGTCTGTGAAACCTTCATTGACAATGACAATAAATTCTATTCTGATTCTGTTGTCCTTGCTTAGAGAATCATGCCCTAGGTATGTTCTTGATTTGAAAGTAAAGGTTATAGCTTAGTTAAGAACTCAAAAAGCTGATGAGCACATAACATGAACATTCAGTGAGCCTTACCTCTGTTTTGATTCTTTTTGGTGACGGTTCATCCCTGTCCCCACATCGAGATCTGTGCATAAAGGTGATGAGGTTAGTTCATTCTCACAAATATTATATTTTACTCGAATGTTTTTTTTATCAAAGATTAACGTAATTTCAATCACAATCGTGCTCTCAACTGCAGAACAGGTTTATATACTGTGTATGAAGCAGCTGTAGCAGTGCCTTACTTGCTTGTGCGATAGGTGTATTTGTAGGTGACCTCTCTGGAGATCTGTCGGGCCAGTCCAAACAGCTCGTCCCGGCGCGTAAGCAGAGCCATGTCTCTCATGCAGAGCTGGGCCGCTGCCTCGTTCACCGTCAGCTGCATTCAACCACAAAAACACTTACTGACCACAGAGTTGACAAATAATACACAGGGGTGTGTGTTTGCGTGCATGCTTTGACAGTTTTTTCAATATCTATCCCTGCTTCTCACCCCCTTTTATACTGAACTGCCTTCAGGTCCCAAAAACTAGAGTCACGCTCACCTCGTGCAGTGTGAGGTGCTTGCCGTCCCTCCTCTTGGAGTCAAATCGTCCGTAGATTGCGCTGTACTTGCGTATTTCCTCCTCTCTGCGCGGGTCCTCCTCGCTCAGGTCGAAGATGTGTCCAATCATCTTGGCCAGCTTCTTGTTGGTTTTCAGCTGCTCTCTGACCTCACCGATGTCATTCTTGGGGAGTCCAGGCGCCATCCTCTCCACACACTCCAGCACTGATTGCACCGCGGCTGCGTCCAGAGCCTCTAACCCCTCCCTGGGCGAGGAGGGGGAGCCCAGGTCTGAGGGGGACAGGCTGTGTTCGCTGTCGTTACTGTGGCCCGACCAAAAGCGCGCCTCACTGCCGCCTTGTAGGGGAGAAGCAGACACCTTCTCCCGGGTGACATCTAGCTTCCCCGGGTCCGAGCAGGGCAGGGCTTTGGGCATCTTCACGCTGCCGGGGCGGTCCTGCGTGGGTAGCAGACCGGGGGAGCCCTCGGGGAGCTTGTACACAGGTATACTGCACACAGGCAGAGAGGTGAGTGGTTGGTTGAACACTGCCGGGTTAGTGACCCAGTCCCTCAGGGCCTTTTGCAGCCTGCGCACATGCAGAGGTTTGCTGGCCATGCCCACCAGAGCCATGATCTCTAAGAACTCTTCCTCTCCTGCCTCACACAGCTGCTGCACGTCATCGCCGCCCTGCTGGATGAAGGCCTCGTAGTAGTAGAGTAGGTTGGCCCTCTGCAGGATCCGGTAGAGCTGCAGCTCGCCCAACGTTCGAGGCAACACCGCTGCCATACCTGAGGAAGACAACAGGTCAGTTGCAATCACATAAAAAATGCAATTTGTATTGTTGCAAATGACAAAAGCTGTGATTAATTTGGTAATGAAATGTTCTAAATTAAAGCTGCTGTGCTTTAGACGGCTGGGGATCGTTAATTTTTTTCGATACTAGTAATTTATCGATATTTGGCTTTCGATTCCGATACCTGAACAATACTTTTTTTGATAAACTATACTAAATTATTTGTCATCTACACAAAAAAAATATTTTTTATCTAAATTTGAGTTAAGTTTTACTGGCTCATTTGACGTGATTCTAACCACTTGTTCTAAGGTGTTTTTTACTTGTTTCAATAGATTTCTACTTTTGTATTTAAATTTATTTGCAAATGGGGTACGAAAATTGGTTCTTACCTTAGAATATACCAAATAAATAAACCAAATAATGTACATCAGTGGTTCGGTTCCCAACCTGTTTTTTGTCTCATTCATACTCCGAGTACCCCCTGCTTCGATGGTTTTGTTGATTAGTTAGAAAGTAAATGACAAAAACTCCCAATTTATCAGGTAAAAGACTGCTCAACACTCTCAAAATCTCACTCTTTACAGTTAAATGTTTTAAAATGCCTTTTCTTTGACCATAATAATCAAAAATACAATTTGTTTTATCTTAATTTTTATCTGAAATTATTCCAAGTACCCCCTGCTAACCTCTCGCGTACCCCCAGTGGTCCCCGTACCCCTGGTTGGGAAACACTGATGTAGATGACAGTAGTAAATATGTCTAATCTAGTCAAAACTGACCTAAACAAAACGTAGTATTCTCAAATCGAGTAATTTATACTTGTGGTTTATTTTTAGTTTTGTTGTAGAACCATAAAACAGAACAATAATGGTCATTTAAACATTTCAGATACGTTTTTGATATAACCTTTTCATTGTAAAGTGAAAAAACATTAAACTTTGGTGGGCCTGATTGATTTGGAGCGCTGTACATTTGCTTGTCCTGAATAGTAGCTACAAATAGCTCTGCGGCGACATATAGTAGCTAATGAGTGGGCAGCGATGGGGCGACTTCTTGCTAAGCCAATGGATCGTACAATACAGAACAGAACCAACTATCCTCCTATTGGGCAAACTCTCAACCCATTGTGCCACTGTCCCTGTTCTCAGTAATTGCATTGCTAATAGATTTCATCATTGGAAGGAAAACAGATATTGGCAACTCTTTTGTTAATTCAATTCACAATAGGCTTGGAAGAAAAACAGACAATGGGCAGATGGATATTGTGTATTTTAGTGACTGCACATATTTGACTTCCTGAAATAACCGTGAGACGAGCTTCTGTGTGCCCTGCTCTGTCCTTCAGACTGGGCAGATGTTCAGATGAAATATGGCTTCCAATGATCCCCACTGAGAACAACTACTGTATTGATTTATAACTCCTACAATATCTAGTCAACAACACATTACTTCTACTACTACTGCTATGTTTACTATTTAAATTTATACTGATAAAAGTATAGCTAAAATATAAATTTCTACTTCTACTCGGTACCATAGCTATAACCATATTCTATTCTATTGCTACTGATACAGATGACTAATAATTTGACGCAACTCCAGGTATTACAAAATACACTTTTATGTCATGACAACTGCAATGACTTTAAAGTGGACATATTATACATAACTGTGGCTCATAAACCTACTTTTGGGCACCTCAGCATTGTTGTTCCATGTTTTATCATTTAGATGAATGTGTGTATACAAAAGGCACTCGATGAGTAGACTGCTCTTGTAGGGATTTTGTATGTTGCCTGGACACTCTTCACTGGCAGCAGGGGGAATTTAACCTTGCGCTGGAAGATGAATTGTCGCGAGATCTGAATTTTCAGTCTCACAACAAATCCATTTCGAAAGACTCCAAGTGATAAGTCAGTTTCATAACCAGCAGTGGTTCAGACCAATGACGTGCTGCTGTGTGGCTGGGAGCGGGATAAGTAGGCTACAGCAGTGTTTCCCAACCAGGGGTATGGGGGTACGCAAGAGATTAGCAGGGGGTACTTCATTAAAATAATTTCAGATGGAAAATAAGATCAAACCTGATTGTATTCTTGATTATTATATAAATAGAAGTTTTAGTCATTCACTTTCTCAATAATCAACAAAACCATCAAGGCTGGGGGTACATGGAGTATAGGTGAAAGGGCCAAGGGGTACGCGAGGTTGGGAACCACTGGGCTACAGTACGGCAGTCAGAAGCCGCTGCCTCGGCAAAACAAACATGGCTCCGTCGGAGGACTTCGTAGACGCGTTCAACACATTTTAATTTATTTCAACACATTCCACCTGTCATTCATTCCTGCTGCCCATGTGACACGTCACATGACTCGCTTATGGAAGGCGGGTACAAGCCCGGGCTTCACCCAATCAGCTCAAAGCATTGAACTGAATTTCCCTCCTTTTCACAGACAATTTGAACAGGAGCCATCCCAGATTGATAACGTGTAGAACTCAATTTAGAGTGCTACACATATCATTCTGGCTTCTGCCAGGTTATGGGGAATTAGCCATGGTCAAAAAAAAAAGAACAAGCCAGCATTTTTAGCTGAACTGCATGGTAACTAAAAAATGGCAGCCTGATACATTTAGTTTTATGTACAGAGCTGTTCATGGCAGGTGAGGGATTGTTTATGGTCTAAAAATGAAGAGGATGCTTCTGCAACAAAATCCAGGAAATATACATCGGAACAACAGCAGTCAGAAGTGCTCAAAACACTACTCCATGTTGTTTTTGCCCCTCATGACAACTACTTGAAAAGTAAACTTTATTTTTAAAATTTAATACTAGACAATGCACTACAACTACGACACTCAGATCTATGTGTCACTGACGGTAGGTGAACAGGCGCCTGTAGATTCACTCTGTCACTGCTTCACAGAGATCAGTGTATGGATGCAAAATAAATTTCTCCAGCTAAACTCAGACAAACTGAAATTATCATCTTTGGCCCACAGAAGCTAAGAGAAAGTGTCATCAGTCATCTTGAGTCTCTCTCTGAAACCTGAAAATCAGGTAAATTAGTCATAGACTCAGACCTGTTAAATAGCCACATTATATCAATAACTTTTTATCACTTAAAAACATGGTTAAGATCAAAGGTATAGTGTCTAAACCAGACTTAGAGAGACTAATCTATGCGTTTGTCTCCAGCAGGTTAGACTATTGTAACGGCTGCTCACCGGCCTCTAAACCAGCTGCAGTACATCCAGAACGCTGCTGCTCCAGTCCTGACTAGAACCAGGAAATACAACCATATTAGTCCAGTGCTCCGATCTTGTCTAGCACCAAAGTACATTTCTGACATGTTAGAGCCGAATGAACCATCTCAGCTCTAAGAACCTCCTGGAGTGGTCGCCTGCTGGTCCCAGAGTCAGAGACCTATGCAATTCAGTTGCCTTCTTGTTATTTTATGTAATTATGAAGCACTTTGAATTGCCTTGTGTATGAATTCTGAACAAACCACTACTAATAATTGTGCTCAACAAATAAATTTGCCTTGCCTTACAACTCCTAATTCAAATATTACTCTTTAATACTACTTCTGTTTTCCATATCCACAATCCAAGCAGATCCCTATGACAGTGGAAAAAGTCCCCGTCACTTGACCCCATCTTGTCTGTCGGTTAAGCCCAGATTGGTGGCGTGTTCCGGGGCAGTGCGTGGGCGCCCTCTCCCCTCTCTCCCTCCTCTCTCTCTCTCCTCTGTGTCGGGAGCGGCTGGGAGCTCCAGAGCAGCGGCAGCACATGCCTGTCTCCACCCAGGCTCGGTGTGTGGGCGGTGGGATCGGCTCGCCCAGAATAGAGCCTGTGCCTGGACCAGGGGAAGTCGCTCACACAAACGCTGCCTTCATGCACTATGCACAACAAAAGGGGACAGGGACTACGGATGGAAACTAACTATGAACTTCCTGTCCAAAGAAATCAATGAAGGACTGTTTTTGTAGTTGTGTACGCTGATTCAGAACAAAGACATTCAAATAATATTATAGCTTGTATTGATTGTTCATTTTAGGGATAAATGATATTGAAATAAAATCCATGTGCAATTTAAAATCAGGATTAAATTCACCATGTGCTAGTCCTGGAGAAACAAAAATGTAGTTGTAGAAATCTCTCTCTCTCTCTCTCTCTCTTTCTCTCTCTCTCTCTCTCTCTCTCTCTCTCTCTCTCTCTCTCTCTCAAAGACTCTATGTTAATGAGTTCTTGGAGTAAATAAGAAACATAGATACATATTCTAGAAAAAAGTAAAGTGATTTTTATGGAAAAAAAACAAACAAAAAAAGTAAGTCTCTAGCCCATTCCTGTCAGGAGTTATGACATTTTAAAGAAATTCATTCAGCTCTACCAGGGGTTCGAATCCCAGCTCCGGCAGGTGCACACTATCGTTGAGTCCTTGGGCAAGACACTTCACCCACCTTGCCTCTAGTGTCTGTGTGAACATTTGAAAAAGTTCATTCTGTCTTCTTAGTTTAAACTTTAGTCTTTAACGTTCTTTTAGTAAGACAGGAGGTTTTGTTTACCTGCTTGTTTCGGCTAACTTCCTGTAGCCTTATCAGGAGCGTCACATGATGGTGAAGCGATGTGTCCGAGCCTGTTTACGTGGATTTGCCAGTCTGCAGGGGAAGCTTGCGCCCCCTACTGACCGGACTCTCCAGGACCCAGGTGTGAGAAAGGTTGTACGCTCCGTCGTCCATGACAAAAGTAACAAGCACCAGCGCTGGATCAGAGAAGCCATCGAGATCAGGAAACGTGCACCAACACCAATGAGCCGGGACAATGGAGCATGCACCCTTTCTCACACCTGGGTCGCGATCCTGGAGAAGGCGTCGGTCAGTAGGGGGCGCAAGCTTCCCCTGCTGACTGGAAAATCTGCCTCAGACACTTCACCATCATGTGATGCTTCTGATGAAGGCTACAGGAAGTTAGCCCAAGTTAGTCAAGCAGGTAAACAAACCTCCTGTCTTACTAGAAAAAACACTGGTGTGTGAGTGAGTGAGTGGTCCTTGCTGTTTAGCGCCTTGAGTGTCTAATGCAGGTGAAAAAGTAATGCTGTAACAAAAAAGGCTGGTTCTTTGGGTAGAAAAATGTAAAACAGAAGAATTTGGCTGTTCCCAAAGAAAAATCCAAGGCACACTGATGTAGAAAAAGAATGACTAAAAAGCCTTTATTAGAACATGGCTAAAGCTTTAAAATACGCACAACACGTTTCAGCCTGTCATGGCCTTCCTCAGGGTGCAAACGACATAGGTGGAAAAGTAAATTGTAAAAGTTGTTTCAAAATTGTTTCATTGTTTTTCTAGGCAAATCAGAAATACTCAAATAAATATTTTACATTTCTGTCATTTTAATGTATTAAGATGTAGTGGAGACCATAGAATAAGATATTTAGATGCAACAAGATTTGTTTTAGAGTCATTACCTTGTTATGACTTTACAAAACCAGGGTTACATTTTCTTATTTTCAAGAAAATAAAAACGAATTTCCAAATGTTACTTGAATACGTACAGATAATTACTGAGAGATTGTATGTTTTTTTATGTTTAGAGTCCAGATTTAGATGTGTTGGGATGTTGTTAGCACTTTCAGTTACACAGGATGTATGGCTAGTCGGCTAATATTGATGCCTATATTTAGATCCACCATGTGATGGGATTAAAGTTGGCACAAAAACTTGTGTTAGATTCCCTTTTGCCACGACAGTAGTTCTACTGAAATAACATGGCACGATTTGGCGTAACAATACCAGAAATGAAGAAAAGTGAACAAAAATGGACCCCAGGAAGTCTCTACTTTGGTAAAGACTAATGGGGATCCCAAAATAAAGAATAACCTCATCACAGCAGCGTATTTTTAAACAATCGCATGCAAACTCACACTCTGACAATGAATGGATTATTTTCAAAGTAGTGACCCCACCTAGCTTATGTGGGCGTAAAGACGTCAGTAAGGTGCGTTGGATTTAGCACCTGTTTGTGGGTGGGATATTTGGGTAACAAGTGAACATTTTGTCCTCAAAGTTGACGTGTTAGAAGCAGGAAAGATGGGTACAGATTAGAAGGGTTTGGCAAATTGTGGCGGGTCAGAGCATCTCCCCAAGACAGCAGCTCAGTATCGGT
>OMNZ01053240.1:39429-51864 GCA_900303255.1 Lesueurigobius sanzi
CATTTGGTTTAGTCCTGGGTTAGTACAAGGCTTGTTAGGTGTCCCCAGTCTGCAGTTGCGGAGGCTATCAATGGTGGTCCAAAGAATAACATGCCAACTTTCCCATTTATATCATAAAGGCCATAAAGGTACACATTTGTCAAAAGCAGTTCAAAACCTGGAATAAATTAGGTCTAAACCTCTACTTAGACAATAACTACAACTAACTTGGTCCATTTGGCATGACACAGTGACCTTGTTTCTCCTGTTCTGGTGAGATAATTATGACTATTGTGATTATTACTGCATACGGTTTGGAGAATCTATGAGTTTGGGAGTGAGTCAAGTGGACTTTCCCACTCTGACCCATCCCCCTGACATCACTATGGACCAGTCCAGAAGTCAACAAATACATATATTTTGCTTGAGAAGACATTGCAAATTACTCTTGCCTATGAATGATGTAGCGTGTTACATGTCAAATGTATACTTTTCCCTAATAATAATTTAAAAATGCAGTAGCCTATGCAGTATCTCACTGATTGACCGGAGCTATAATGACTAATGCAAACAACTACTTGTAACTACTTTGAAGCATATTGATAATGCCACTCAATACTATTTTCTGGGCTATCTGTCTGTGCACAATGCTTTCCAGTGGCTGAAGGGACTATTATGGAACATATGGATGAAATATTTGAGTCAAAACGTACAAATCGAGTCATTTTTTTTGCAGTAAACTTATGCTACTTGAGGTTAAAATTGGAAACTTATTGTATATGAATAATTCCCATTCTAATTCATTACCAATCTATTACAAACTCACAGCAATAGGTCTTCGTAGCCTCTTGCAAGTGAAGCATCTAGTGTGGCTTCTTGAGATCTATCGCTGTGCCATAGGAGGTGACAATAGCGTATAAACCAGACCTGCTGCCAGTGCCCAGAGTAGACAGCGCGTGCCAAACGGAAATGCACATGGGACTCACCTGGAGAGTTGTGCACCCTTTGGCGCGTCCTGGATCGGCTCGGCTCCTGTACGTTCCTCCTTCGCGAACTTTCAAGTCCTCGCGCACAGATAACAGTCCAGTTGCAGGGGTTGGGCAAGTTCCAACTCAAAACCTTTATTCCCCGCCGGCCGCAGACAGTTCGGCCTCACGCGCAGCGCACCGTGGAAACTTTGGCGGACACCTGGCGCTGCGTAAAAACAAAACACGTCCCAAATGAGAAACGGGTGACCTTCTGTCCTCTCTCTCTCTGTGCGTCTGTGCGTGCGTGTGAATAGGGAGGGTGCGCGCGCGGACGTGTGTGAGTGCTCACTACAGCGCCTCTGCTCTGCACTCCTCACACCGGCAAAGGCGAACACGGTGCGCACACGCGTTTCCGGTCGGACACAAAATAAAAGCCTACGTCACAAGATAGGTTTAAGATTTTATTTATTTAAAGGGACATTGCATACTAATGATGAGCATAAACATGTAACTGCGCCAGATTTAGGTCATGGCTACTTCCCATCAGTAGTCCATGGCAGATCAAGACTATGCAAAAACATTCCCACACTTGAGAAGGTTGTGGCCCCCTTTATACATCCAAAGATCTCCCCAATGATAAGAATTAATGCTATTTAAAATAACATAGAATGGTTATCCCTTACATTTACATATACAATACATAATACGGTAAAATAGATTATATATATGATATATCAACAAATGAATATAAAGTTCATTATAAAAAACATCTGCACGAGTGAAACCAGAGTGAACCCAAGAGGAAAAGACTCAAATATATCTTCAGAAGTATTGTATATTCATACGTTTCATGTTTTTGAATAAATACTTCAGTTCATTAAGTCTGTGTAAGTTTTCAGTCGTACAGGAGTTGTCCTTCGTAGGCACAGATTGTTCAGTCTTCATCTGTACTCTGTAGATGAAGTGTAGGACGTTTCGCTCTTCATCCAAAGAACTTTGTCAGCACTGAGCAAACTTGAACACCAGTGGATCTTCTCCTACTGGTGCTGACGAAGCTCTTTGCATGTAGAGCGAAACGTCCTACACTTCAACTACAGAGTACAGATGAAGACTAAACAGTCTTTGCCGTCGAGGTTCAGCAGCTTTAACTTAGCACTTTACATTTTTCACTGGGCAACTTTCCCTTTCATTGGAGTGATATTTGCCCAGTAGTCTGTGTACTTTTACGCATGAACATCCCCTCTCCTAAATCGACTTGGCTCTTTTATTTTGTGGCTCTTCCTGTGCGCGTCGTGCTCCTGCCGCAGCTTGACGCGCGCTCGGCTGAAGTGGGAGATTCCGCGCGGTTGCCACACTGCTCGCTCTCTCTCTCTCTTTTCTGTCTTTTCGCCCACGCTGCTCCCTGCGTGACGCAAATCCGCGCGTGGGCGGACACACGGGGCGTGGGAGGCTTGTGCACGGAATACCAAACACAGGCAGGTTGAACGCCCACAGAGGGACACGGCACTTCTGCATACAGCATCTCCAACGCTCCCCCTCTCTCCCTCTCTCTCTCTCTGCTTCTCTCCTCTGTTATACCTCTGCGCTCAATGCAAATGACAGTTTCTAACTCAAGGCGCTGTGGTCCTTCACCAAACAAGCTCTACTTTTGCCACGTGAGATGTTGTTAGCCTTCTCGCAAACTAAAACTGTCCCATGGAAAATATAGGCGAAATGTGACCACTTAACAGCAACAAGAGAAATTAATCGTAGGCAAAAATTCTTCAGTCTTCATCTGTACTCTGTAGTTGAAGTGTAGGACATTTCGATCTTAGTCCAAAGATCGTCATCAGCTTAATAACGACTTACGCTTGTGGCTTGTGGGTCTCCTAAGGGTAAACCAGAAGGAGGAGTTAACCTCTAAGTCCCTCCTCTCTTGGTGCTAAAAGTAGGAGAACATCTTAGCCTATTCATACTTAATATGGCTGGTTACCTCTGTATTGTCTCACCCTGGGCTAACTTCTAGAGGTTCTAGAGACGAGCCAAATTAAGAATGAATAGGCTAAGATGTTCTTCTACTTTTAGCACCAAGAGAGGAGGGACTTAGAGGTTAACTCCTCCTTCTGGTTTACCCTTAAGAGACCCACAAGCGTGCTAAAGTCATAAAGCTGATGACGATCTTTGGACTAAGGACGAAACGTCCTACACTTCAACTACAGGGTACAGATGAAGACTAAAGAATCTTTGCCTACGATGGACACCTCCTGTACGACTGAGAACCTACACAAAGAGAAATTAATGAATAAAAAGAATAATAATAGTCCTAATAATTTACAAATGTGACCCTGTAGTTTGGAGCGTGGAACCAGTCCCCTTCCCCCATCCAACCCCCCGGCCCCCACGAATATCCACCCATACACACAAATAAGCACACCCCTCCACTCATCCAGCCCCTCCACTCCCACATAGCACCCACCCACGCACGCACACCCACCTAGGACCCGTTCATGCAGGCTCATCTAGGCTGACTGTGGGGAGGAACAGGCTGGACTTGATGCGAAACATGGAGCTCATTTGAAGACCCCGTTCATAATTTATTTATTTATCTTATTTATTTATTTAAGATGGGACAGTGCACATTAATTAACATGAGTCCTTAAATTTGTGTAGGTTCTCAGTCGTCCTTAAAAGAGTCCTTAAAGTCCACATGTAAATTTGCCAGAGTTAGCCACGTGGCTAATTTTCATCTGTAGTCCCAGTCCCAAATATTCATTTATATTTTAAATGCCAGCAGATAGGGCTGCATACATCACCAAATTATTATTACAGCAATATTAGGGGACGCAGTATCTTAAAGGGAGTCATTATATCGCTGAGGTCTTCCAATGTGCCATCAGTTGGAAACTTCTGTGTTGAATATCGCACAGTTAGACAAATACCACTTTTTTCTATTATTGTGTGGTGTACAGCATATTATACACCACCTGCTGGATTGTCGCAGATGAAAAAAGTTCTAGAATGGCGTGATTAAATATTGGTAAAATATACTCAACCGTCCCATATTAAAAAGTACTTCTCCACCTACAATCTTACAGCGCTATGACCTTGGAAAAAAGCAAAAGAACACTGAATAACAAACTCTCTCCTCTCAGCTATAGCTCACAGTCATCATTCTAGTCAAATATTTGCAGGCGAGATAAAACATTAGTTCTGTGACTTGTCATTGGGAGCTATTTCAGGGAATTGGGCCAGCAACCGTCGTCTGTGTACGCCCTGGGGACCCAACCAGGAAGCTCCACACAACACTCCCCCCTCCACCACAACCCCATCTCCGTCTCTCTCTCTCTCCCTCTCTCTCTCTCTTGCAAAGCTCCAAGCGCTCCTCCCTGTAAAAATCAAACATGTGCCATTGTTTGGCTGGCACTGGCTGACAAAAGTGGAGGATGCGTGGGCAGCAGCAGGGGCCGGGTGTGCCTGCTTAAGACCCGCTAATTAATTTCAGAAGGAAAGTAAAGCAAATAGCATGAGAATCAAACCCTCCCAAGACGCTCCCGATCACAGCAGACAGACAGACAGGCAGGCAGGAAGATGATTCAGTGGGGATGGGAATGGTGGACGATATCTTTGGTTATTTTGTCATAAAATCCAACAGAAATAACAACTTTTTGCATGCGCCACGGACCGTACTGCACTTTCATCTGCAATTTCTCCATGTTTCTGATGTCTTTTCCACAGCCCTAATAGCAGCAGGGTCATATAGCATAGACTCCAGTCCGCCCACGCTCGCTCTGATCTGGGACTCTCCGCAGCCTCGTGGTTCTCTGCCCCCAGTGGCCAGGGCCTGTCTGTAACCTGTGTCTGTCAGGTGTCCTTATAGTCAACATCGAAGCCTGTGTGTGAGCCCCGGCCCGAGAGGGAGGGGTGCTGTCTGCCCACGCCGGGGTAGGCTCACACTTTTGGCACCTGCCTGTTCACACATGTCCGCACTGCGCCCCACACTGCTTTCTTGCCAAAGTCATGCTATTAAACCATTGTGTAGTTTCAGAATGACTATGAAGTTTAACCCTAATTTTAAAACACACCCACATGACACTGTGGGGTGGTTTTGTCCATAACCTTTTCAACACTCAAATGCCACAGACAAGTTTTTTTTTTTTTTCCTTAAAGCAAATTTACCAAGTGCATCTTTTTATCTAAATTAATTTCTTTCTTTTGTAAATGAATATTATAATGTTTTTAATGGAAAGTTCTAAAGTCCCTCTCAAGCTGTTTTGCTGTTTTTACATATCCTTCCTGCAGCTCCCTCCTCCAGGCCAAGATCCTGGTTCATATCTATAAAAAATGTCCAGATAAGGTATAACTACACCATAGGGGACAGAAGAGGGAGGGGAAGGGAGAGTTCAGATATACCACAAACCCTTCCGGCAAGTCTATGGTTAAGGTTATGAAGGATGGGGATAGTTGTTTTTTAATGATTTAATTATTTTGTGCCTTCAAGCAAATACAACAGAACTACAGCAATAAATAAAATAAAAAATCAAAGTAATTCTTGTGTACTCTAAATCACTCAACTCTACTGATATCATGAGGTTATAATCTAGACGGCTTTAACCCTCGGTATAGTCCAGACGAGGGTAAACTTGTTACTCTGGAATCAGACTCAGTCTTCTCCCTGAGGCAGGACTGAAGAGGCTGTGAGAAGTTGAGGGGTAAACCAGAGCACTTGGAAGAAACACACCCAAACTTCACAAAGTAGGCCTTACATGGACCAGGAATCAAACTAGGGACCTTCATGTTGTGTGGTAAGAGTGCAAACCACTCAGGCATGTGCTAGGTTTAATTTATTCTAACAAACCTGAAATGACTTCAAAATGAAAAGTGCACCGCACACTCCTCCGTTCCTCCTCCGTCCTCTATTTCCCGCATCCCCAAAAACCACTGAGCTACTTATTACCCACCTACCACGTTATATTATCTCCTGTCAATCAAGCTGTAAGGTGGGTGTCTCCTCCCGCCCCACTGCACCCCTCTCCAGGGGACGCTTCACACTGCGGCTCTGACTTCTCCTCCCCTCTCTCTCTCTTCAGTCCAACTTCTCTCCTTCCTCCCCCCATTGGAACATTTCAATGGCACGCCCACAGCCTCGGTGCCTATCATCCCCGCGCCCTGTCACCGCCCACGCCCCCCTCCCCGACCCGTCTCATCCCCATCAACACTTTGCACTCAAAAACATTTTAAAAAATGCGTCTTTGTATCCAACTTTTCTTCTTTTTATTTTTTTGAGGGGGTTGATGGCGTCTCCAGGCAAAGTGCTTGTCATGGACTGTCCCTTTTTATTTCGAGGGATCTTGGCTCACGGTGACGCTCTGGTGCCAAAAGCAGGAGTTTTTAAGCCCCCCTACACACGCACACACACACAAATCCTTGTTGTGTTCCTCCTATTGTAGTCTCGCACGCTGGTGTATCTCCCTCATCAAAAGAATGAATAAATTATGCCAAAAATGCATAGCTTTTTAGATTCACAATAGATTTGAAATGTCTATAAGAATTTGGGATGCATGAATACCTAATTGGGAAATACCTGATTGTGAAGTATTGCAATTGTAATACAGATTTCCCATTAAAGTTTTAAAATTGAGATACAATCATATTACAGAGCACACGGACAGCTGTCATCTCCAGAAGTTCTCTGACGAGATGATGGTGGACTTCAGGAGGAGAAGGACATTACCACACTCTAAAATATGTTGTCATATTTTTCCTCACTTTCCCCTCCGTTCAGGACATTTACTCCACCCGTCTCACCCGCAGAACCTTCCAAGTCGCGCGTGGTGATCCCACGTACCAATCACAGACTCTTCAGCTACTGCCTTCAGGAAGAAGACTGCAGGACCAGAGCCAGCCGACTGAAGAACAGCTTCATCCACCAGGCTGTCAGGAAGCTGAACTCCCTCCCTCTGCTTCTACATTCACAAACCGATCCACTCTAGCCCCTCAAAAACACTTAGAGTGGACATATCATGCAGATACATCTTAAAAACAGGCTTAAAATCTTTCATTATAATGTCAGTCTGAGCATTGCTATTTTAGATTTTATGAATTCAAATAATGCCTCTGTGAAGACTACACAATGTTCATGCTTGTGCCAGGGCTGATGAGGATTTGGTTCAGACCCCCCCCCTACAGCCCAGACTGGGAATCAGATTTTTGTGTTATCATTCATATTCTATGAAAAATGGCCAAAAGATTAAAAGGGTATGTAAACTTATGAGCACAACTGTAGGCCCATATGATAAAACCCTCCTTTGACACCGACATTAAAGGTTTGAGGGAAGCTATTTTAATTCAATTGTTATTACTTTTTTAGGGGAAAAATGTATAATTAAATCAACCATTTACTGCTGTATTTTAGTGTTTCCCAGTCAGAAGTGCATTGACCAATATAAGAGTAGCCAGAGTGAATTCTTCTATAAGTTCCCAATATCCACTGACTAAAAAGTGACTAAAACAGAAACTATACTTTGGTGCCATACTGTGGTGATCTCCTGGAGAATAGTTTTGGTGAGGGCCTGTGCTGCCGGGACTTGGAGGTGAGTGGGTGACTGCAGCTATAGCGAGCTTAAGCCTGACAGACACGTGTGCAGCCAGAGCGGGGGCGTTCTGTGCTCGTACGGCCCCGCGTGTCTGTGAACGCACCACAGATCACATCACACGGCGGGGGCGAGGAGATGCGCGTGGGCAGGCGCTGGGGTGGCGGGCGGGGGGTGCTTGCATATATAACGCCACGGATGGAAAAGTTTACAATATATGTGCAACACGCTCACACATACACACAAATGACACATCTGGATTTTAAGGGGATTCCAGGCTAAAGTCAATTTTCAGACTTTCACTTGGAAACAAATAAATGGAGAAATCTTCATCATGGTGTTTGATTATTGCACTGATTCAACCTTTCTCCATAGGTTTACACAGGCCATTTCCTCACAATGCATTTTTCTTATCCTCTTGCATTAACATCTCCACTTCAGTAGCTCCTACATCAAACTTTACACTCTTGTACTTAACAATATTCTGAAGGTCTGTTCAGAAGGATTTTTCAACATTTAACTCCTATCCTGATTTATTTAGTTTTGAACGTCCTAAAACAAGGCACAATTTAAATTTTGGCTGATTTTTTCTATTTCAGTTTATTCAAAAACTAAACAAAATAGCCATAATCACCTCTGAACAAATCTTTGTAGCTAATATATCAACAAAATAAAACCAAGCATTTAAACCTGGCTCATATGCATTATTTAGATTTTATCGCTGAATATGTGGCCGTTTTTATGCATAAAATGCCTTAATTTAAAATGAAAATATAAAATACAGAAAAGACAGAAAACTTGCAATACACTTTCTTCTCATATTCATGCCATTAATAAACAGCAAAAGATTGGAGCGTTTCATTCATCCGTGTTGAGTCCAGTCGCTGTTGGCTGTAAACGTCCTATGCTCGCAGTGCATTGTGGTCTATATTGGCCTGTTTGGTGACCGTCGTTGCTCACTACTTTTGCACTACTTTTTTCACTACTTTTTTCTCTCTGGACATTTGGACTAGAAAATGGCGTGTCTGCTATATAGTGTCCGGGAATAGTGTGGACATTGTTTACATGCCATTAGCTAAAAGTGAAAGCTTATAATGTAATTCCAATTTAAAGTTCCCAAAGTCGATGCAAAATCTCCATAGACTTTTCAAGAAATTCAAATTGTAAGAGTTAAAAAAGCATGACGGGGCTAATCAGCTACGTGCTAACTGCTAGCCATAGCATGGATATTTTATAAGAAAGAAAATATCAAAGACTTGAAAATACAGCAAAATGCTTTCATAAGTTTTTGGTTTATACAGTTTTGGATGCAACTTTAATTTATTATTGTGTGTTTTATGCCCATAAGTCGCCACATAGTAGCTGATTAGCTGCTATTAACCTTTCCGAACATCCAGGCATTTCCCCATACACACCAATGCAACGCAACCCAGTGACAGGAAAATAAAAACGATGTCTGTTTATATCGCACTTTTGTCTCTATAGGCAGGTTGTCATATAGTCAAACAACATTTCATCATAAGTAATAATCCCATTCAAAAATTGCATAGACTTTTCGAAAAAAAATTTTATCAAATGTTTAAAAGAACGATAGCCCCAAATGAGCTCCGTGGAGACTTATGGGCATAAAACACACAATAATACACTAAAATTGTAATCAAAACTTTAAAAACCAAGAAGTTATAAAAATATTTCACCATGTATTCAAGTATTGTGTATTTTCTTGCTTGTAAAATATCCGCACTATGGCTAGCAGTTAGCACGTAGCTGATTAGCGTCCGTCGTTCTTTTAAACTCGTACAAATAGAATTTTTCGAAAAGTCTATGCAATTTTTGAATGTGATCATTACTTCCGGCACCGAGGCGCGTGCTTGTACTGACGAGCTGGTGGGCGGGACTATGATGCTCCATAGACGGCAGCAACGAAAAAGTTAACGCCCCCTTTTGAGGTAAACCAGAGGCTGCGTCCATTGAAATGAATGGAGAAACATCGACTAAGATCTTCACATTTACGACTAAAAAATAACATTTTATGTGTTTTATATATTTGTCTAATATAAGAGGTGAGCAAATCAAGAGATTTTTTGCTGTAGAAGATTGACAGAGAGGACAGTTAAGGCTTAAAGTGGGCTAAAGTTAGCAGGAAGTTAGCATATTCGGACTTCAAAAGGTCAAAAACAAAGCAATATTGAAACATAAGAAGTTCCAAAACTACTACAACCTTGGATTTGATCAAAGTCACTGTGAACTGTTCAGCCGCTATGAAATGCAGCTTGAAGACTGTAGATTCATACACGGCCACTGTATGGAGCCGTTCAACCCAGAGATAACTTCCTGCTAACTTTAGCCCTCTTTAAAACATTAACTGTCCTCTCTGTGAATCTTCTACAGCAAAAAATATCTTGATTTACTTCTCTTTTATATTAGACAAAAATATAAAATGTATAAAATGTTATTTTTCAGTCGTGAAGGCCACAGTCAATGTTTCCCCATTCATGTCAATGCACGTACCCTCTGGTTTACCTCCAAAAGGGGCGTGAACCTTTTCGTTGCTCCCCTCTATGTGTCTAGAAAATACTCCTCGGTTTTGAGATGTCATGAAATGCAGCCATACAACAGGCCAGCAGTGCTCAGAGCAGCAGTGCAAATCTACCTGTGCCAACTGAGGTAACCTCGGCCATTGGTTCCACAAGCCTCACCACACACCGCACACGGGGAGTGGAAGAGACAGGACTCGGGTGTGAGCACAACTTTCAGCCTTTGAAGTTGGAGCCACACATTTTTGCATGATTATCGCTGTTCACTTTTTTGATCCGCAGCCAGCAGGCACGAAAAACAACAGCAGCACGGGATTAGGCCGCCCTACGCAACGCCCACCAGCCCGCTAAGTCCCGGAGTCAATTATGAAAAAGGAAAAAAAAAAAAAAAAAAACTCTGCAACTTAGGGGCCGTTGCTCAAGTACCCACCCAGCACACACGGCCCACGCCTTCACAACATGCTCTGTAATCAGGAGCACCAGGCAGCAGGAGGCACGGGACCCACCGGAGGTTCAGGAGAGGGGAGGATGGAGGATACAAATAAACAAGAACGCAGAGGAGTGGGTAGCGTCACAAAAAAAAAAGAAAAAAAAAGAAGATCATCTATAGCAGTGGGTCTCAACTGGCGGGTCGGGGGATGATTTTCAGAGGGTCGCGAGCAGTGGTGGGCGAAGTACTTCATTTCACTACTTGAGTAAAAGTACAGATACTACTGGTCAAACTCCAATGAAAGTGAATGTTGCCCAGTGAAAAAGTAAAGTACTGAAGTATCTGCTTTACAAAGTACTTAAGTATTCAAGTAAAAAGTACAAACATGAAACATATCATGTACAATACGTCTGAAGATGTATTTGAGTCTTTTCCTCTTCAGTTCACTCTGGTTTAACTTGTGCAGATATAAATGACCAAAGAATAGAAAAACAGCACATACAGTTGTGCTCATAAGTTTACATACCGTTTAATCTTTTGGTCATTTTTCATAGAATATGAATGATAACACAAACATCTTTTTTCCACTCATGGTTAGTGGTTGTTGTTTGGAAATCATAATGAAACAGAAACTACTCAAATGTCCCTGATCTAACGATTACATGACCTTCAACAACTGGCAGGAAAATTATTCAGGAGCAAAGAAAAACTCACTTCAGCTGAAATACAGGACTCTGTGACAAAATTGATGTTTGTTTCCAGATGCACAATATGTAAACTTTTGATCAGGGATATTTGACTAGTTTCTAGTTGAAAAGTGTAAACTAAACAGTTTTTTTGACAATAAATTACTTTTTTTTTTTTTTAGAAATGTAGTAGAGAAGAATGTATTATATTTGTTTGTCAAATGTAGTGGAGTAAAAGTGATAAGTACTACTCAAGTAAAGTACAGATCCTCAAAAACTCTACTTAAGTGCTACTGTTGTTACTACCCAGCACTGGTCGCGAGCCTTTCCCAAACTTTTTAAATTTTCATTTAAATGGCAGAAGAAGTATAATAAACCTACATTACACTGCAAAAAGTGCCAGTGTGTTAAGTTAAAATTACATGATGATGTATTTGGCTTTAATTAGAGTAATCCTGACCACAAAAAAAAACCTGCCAGTGGAATAAGTAAAGTATAAGTAAATGATTTAAAGAGAAAAAAAAAACATGTAATTTCACGTAACTTTAGGTTTATTATCTTTTTTTCCTGAGTGCAAAATACTTATTTCCATAACATACCAGCTCAAAGACAAATACTGTATATTTATTTAAAGAACATTTTGACTTTTAAAAATGTTCTGGAGGACTTTTTGCAGTGCAGTGTGTTTGAATGGTCATATTTTCAGCTTTATGGACTTATTCTACAATAATTATGTGTAAAATACAAAATTTCCCCGATGCTGAACCAGGAAACCACTGATCTATAGAACGCGTTAGAATACTGATGAGGGATCAAATCTCAGGAAATCTCCAATGTTAACTGGCTGAAACTCACAGTAGAATGAACTCTGAAGGACCAGTTCATCCAGAAATGACGAGCAGAATGTCGAAGTAATAACGCCTGCAATGTTTACGTGGAATTTAAAGGGACTCTACGGAAGTTATAATTTTAAAAATAATACATTTTCCACCCCCTACATGCTCCAGCAATGTCCCCCGCTGTACTGTGAGCCCACACCAGCCCACTCAATTGCCGCTATAAGCCTGCACCGTCACTAGAAAGTTGCGTGTTCTGGCCGAGGCAGCAGTCATTCACCAGCTTAACATGGAGACTGCAGTTACGCGGACGGCCAGAGGTGGCAGTCACGAGTATGAAAATGATCAAACTCCGTTGAGTCCCTTTAATGTAATAAATAGATTCGCACAACAACTAACCATGAGTGAAAAGAGGATTTTGTGTTATTGT
>OMNZ01053258.1:0-14309 GCA_900303255.1 Lesueurigobius sanzi
GCAAACTGAGACGGGGAATTCAAATATTTTGTCGTTGTTCAAACTCAAGAGGGAGCGACACTGACGTTTTTTAGCACTAAATTAATATTTCTACTAATATACACTGCCATGTCAAAATAGTGACAAGGACCTGTAGCCAGACACCAACTTGAACCGATTCTCAGCTTTAAAGGGACTCAACGGAGTTTGATCATTTTCATACTCATGACTGCCACCTCTGGCCGTCCGCGTAACTGCAGTCTCCATGTTGAGCTGGTGAATGACTGCTGCCTCGGCCCGAACACGCAACTTTAGAGTGACGGTGCAGGCTTATAGCGGCAATTGAGTGGGATAGGTGTGGGCTCACAGTACAGCGCGGGAGCATGTAGGGGGTGGAAAATATATTATTTTTTAAATTTGAACTTCCGTAGAGTCCCTTTAAAAAGTTGATTTGGGGTTTAGTTCCTCTTTAAAGACAAAAGTTGGATGTGTCAACAAATGTGCACTAAAATGTCAAAGTAATAATGGAGATGTAGGCAATACTATTAGACACCCATTTATACAGTTAATCAGCAAAAATGTATGTACTGTATGTAAACGTGACATTTCGGGCCACATGCCCTTCATCGGACATGATTTATAGAACACTTGCAGAGCTAACTTGTACTATAGAAATTACTCACAATAATCCTAAACAAAAACGATTCTGAATGACTTATTTATTATTTCCAGCGGCTGCTTGGTATTTCCGCTGACATTGAGAGGCGTCCCAGACACCTTGAGCGCTGGTAAAGTAATTGATATGTATGAGGCCGTGTATTATAAACACTGTGTCTGTGGGACAAACAGCCGGCGAGGACATGTCGCAGAATTACGCTCCATTTGGTGCGACTGTCTTTGTCGCGGCGGGACGCCCTCCGACAGGACGACCCCGGCTCCCGCTGCCGTGACGGAAAGTGCCTCCTTTGTCCAGACGATCACCTCTTTATCCTTGAAATATGTGTCATTCTGTTTGACCCGTAATCTTGTTAGTGCGAGTGATTTAGGGGCCGTTCAAACAATGGCTTCCGCTGCTCCGGCATTTGTGGAATTTAGGATGTTTTTAGTGTCAACTGTGAAAGTGTTTGAAATTAATGGGTTTTTAATGCGAGGCACTGCAGGTGAACAGGAAGATGTAAATTGGGTGATATTAAAATAAGAAAAAAAATGTTTTGGAAGTGTTCTGCCATGTTATGTTTAGTATAAAAGTTAGTTAGGTATTTCATGCGATAACAAAAAGCCAAAATAATCTTTTTAATTGGCTATGAAATCTAGATAATGGATAGATCCAGGAATAAATGTATGGTTTTATTTTGTTCATATTTATTTACAAAGATTTGTTGGAAAGTGGAATTTGGATATTTTTTAATGAATATTATGATATACGTTTCAGAATTTGTTTTATTTTTCCAAGCATTAGCCATCAAACATTGCCATAATGTGACTAATCTAATGTTTTCAGCTTTTGGCAACCATTGACCACATTTTTGTGATATAAAACAGAGATTTTACTTAAATTAACAAATAGCGTGTAAAGTCGCATCTGCTACTTTACTAAAATGGGTTGGATACACGTCCAATGTCCAACTCCTCTTATATACTGTATATTACAGAGAAAACATACATTTTAGAAATGTCTTGAAGAGTGAAAGAATAATGACGACAAACTTGTGACACAGGCTTGTAAAGGGCAATACAAATGTAAGCCATTATTATTATTATTATTAGCAGAGAGAGGGAAGGGGAGAGTTCAGTGTAAGAAGGAGCGGTACCGCAAGTCCTTCATACCCACCGCTGTCAGACTGTATAGTTCTACTGTATAGTTCTATGTGCAATATATTCTCACATGTGCAATAACCTCCATGTTTACTGCAATGTCACTTCACGCTCGCCGGCCGTGCGCTACTCCTTATTTGTGTCCATGCATCCTGTGGGCGCAGGTTGTTGCACATGTGACGTAGTTGTTTTCCCGCATTGTGGTAAATTGCTCCAGCTGGTCTTCTCCCTCCTGGGTTTGGGCCTTGTTCTCTGTCGAGGCTCTGTCCTGCCTGTTGCGTGGACTACGTTGGTGTAGTTCATTGTTCCCATTGGCATGCTTGTGTTGTGGGATGTTGTCTCCTATCAGGGTGTCTTAAAGAGTTACCCCATGCCATTAATGGTCTGGACAGATATTGTCTCCACTCAGAGAACCAGGGTTACACTGTAACCCGAACGTTTTGTGTACAGATTTAGGCTGTTGAAGAACTCTCCGTGTCTCTGTGTCTTTACTTGATAGAAAATACATCCATAATTCTGCATTTGTTATTGTAGTAGTGCAACAGTAACCACTTTTGGACACCATTGTGAGAAAATAATGGGACCGTAGAGAAGACATAGAACTTTGTGACTGTTTCGGTTCACAGTGTTGATGTCCAGTAATGACAGCGATATTAATCAAAAATTATTATAGTTACAATGATAGAACCACCTGAACTTTAAACTATAGGCTCTTCCTGTTACACCTGATAGGGAAAGGGAAAGGGAATGTTATTTGTATAGCGCTTTTCATATGACATAGTCACACCCAAAGTGCTTCACACATGAAAGGGAGGGGGCTCATTCACTCCATGCTGATGGTGGTAAGCTACTATTGTAGCCACAGTTTCCCCTGGGGCAGACTGACAGAAGCGAGGCTGCTCACATCTGCGCCAACGGTCCCTCCGACCACCACCAACCACTCACACATAGGCATTGGGTAAAGTGTCTTGCCCAAGGACACAACGACAGTCTGCACCTGCAGGAGCCGGGATTCGAACCCCCGACCTACCGATCATGAGACGACCCACTGTACCACCTGCGCCACTGTCGCACTGATAAGTCCATTTTAGAGCTAATATGCAACTCACTCCCTTTCTTATTTACCTAAACCAATAAATAAATCTCTATTCACTCTGCACATTGTCTCTCTCCAGTTTGCAGACAGTCGTAGCCCGGAGCGTTGTTGCCATGCCCTGGTTATGTCCTGGGCCCTGGGGGTGTGTGGTGTTAGCTGGGACGCCTCTGCTGGGACATCTCTGCGGTGCTATGTTTAAGAAAGAGCCCCTGTGGCCTGTTTGTGCGCCTCTCGTCTCGCTGCAGGAAAAACAAATAACCCTTGGAAAAGCTCACAAACACGCGGTTAGGCCCGATGTGGCGGCGCGTTGCCAGGGCTTTCAGTCGTTTGCATCATGCCACACTCGCCGCACTCTCCGCTCCAAGTGCAGTTGTCAGCGCTTGCTAATAAAAATGTTTACTAATTGGAAAGCGCTTCTGGCGTTCTCTGACTGCAGGATTCACACAACTCACAATAACAAACGTCTTTATTATGGGAGAGACAAGTGGCTGCAGGTTAGATGACAACTTTATGTGGGACGGAGCAGTGTTGATTTCGTCGACTAAACTATTTTGGTGTAATTTTAGTCAAGGTAATATATTTTCTGAGTAAAACTATGACTTGCTTCTCCAGAGATTTTAGTCGACTATTAAAGACTAAATGAAATTGAAAACATCCAGAACTGTCGCACTGGGGGAGGCACACCAAAAGTGTTAAAATTTTAAGACATATACAGTACAGGGGGAAGAGCAATACAACCTCTGGGGACAACAAAACTTTAAAATGCAATGTGTAGGAACCACTATAAGAGTTTAAAGGAAGCAGTTTGAACGACAACTGTTGGCTCCACCCACAACCTTCAGCGTTCCCCAATGGTGCGACCATTGGGAACTCATGCTATAGTCATGCTATAGTCTGGCTTACCAGGCTAGAAGATCAGGGCTTTCTAATGAGATTACCCACAATAACATTTGGGGCTCAAGACGTTTGTGCACAGGACTAAAAGAGGACAATCCCGTGTTTTGTCTGTAGAAGAATGTAAATCCGCTTTGCGTCTATCTTTACATTTTTCCTTTGGCCACACATTTTTATTGAAAACAACATTTCACACACAGCTATTTGTAAACATATTGACTTTATTCATTCACATTTCGCAGAGTTCACATCTGGCCACGTTCAAAACCACGGCGTCAGCATCATCAAAATATTTAACCACCGATACAGTGATGCAGTGAGCTCTCATGACGAGACGCTGGAGGTGAATAGAGAATAAAATAATAATTTAGTGTTACTTTTGCTGTCGATCAGTGGTCGCGAGATAATTTCAGGGGAGTTCTTTGTACTTTGAATGGGAAACGACCAAAAAAAGTTGATAATGCAGTCTCTCCTCTCCATTCCCTCACATTCCACCAAACATACCTCCATCCTCACCGCCATCACGCACTCACAGGCTTCAATCACTCACATTTCATCCATTCACCACGTCCCCCCCCTCCCCCCTCCGTCACCATGGAAACGTCAGCATCAGCTCCAGGTAGACGGCCATGACGAGCACCAGCACCACGACCACCGCGATGATCACCGGAGCGGCCTTCACCGTGGAGTCCCGCCCCCTCGCCGGCGCCCTCCTCCTGTTCATGGTCAAAGCGCACACGCCCCTCCTCTAAGCCCCGCCCTTTCCAAAAAGAAAATAGACAAATGTTGCTGGCAGAGAAGATGTTGAACTTTGTTTTTTTTTTCATGTGGATTGGCCCAGGAATTACAGAGAAATGATCAATAAACTAAGACTAGATAGACTTTTTTCAGCTGCTCTCCGCATCAATATTAAACTCTAGGCTCTTCAGAATGTTGTGATTGCTAAAACCTATTAACAGCCATATTAGCAGCAAAAAAATGTGAGAAAATTTAGAAACAATGTGCTCAGGATGCTTTTTTGGAGAAGAACCAAGGCATATTTTACTGGGCTAATGCATATTAAAACCTTTTAAAACATGTTGCTGGTTTAGTCCAGGTGTACCGGCTCGAACAAGCCTTTCTCGGTTAAGAAGTAAAGAAAGCAAAAATATATATTTTGATGAGTTAAAATGACAAAAATAAACTTCAAAATATTGTGGTACAATTGTATTACAAGTACAAGACTGGAAAGTTTGGAGTCTGCTGGAGCTACTAAAGTGGAGATGTTGTCACCACAATGTGATAAACATTTTGAGAAAACTTGCCAAATAGTTGTATTGGGAAACATTGGATCAGTGCAATAATTACACTCCTTATTGTCAAGATTAGGCCATTTGTTTTCCTGGTGAAAGTTTATATGTCAAGAGCAAACTGGCCCAAAACCTGAAAATTGAAACATTTAGCTTTGCCTGCAGTTAAAGGTGAAATATTCACAAATCTAGAAATGGTTATTAAGACATCATTTAATGCAGTGCATGGGATTCTAGTCATCTAAAATTAGACTAAAACTAAAAATAAATGTCTGACTAAATCTGGACTAAAACTACACTGCATTTACGTCAAAAGACTGAAACTAAAACTCAATTTAAAAAGCTTCGACGTACCTTTCTTCCTCGTGGTGCCTTAGCGTGATCTTAGCGACCGCATGCTCCGACGCTGAGAGAATGTCCTGTTCTGGTGGCTGAGCTGGAGCCAGGTGAGTCTGGGAGAGGCCCATGGGGAGCAGCGGGGGAGGGGGGTAGGTGAGTGGAGCGTGGAGCGGTGGGTCCCACAGGTACAAAGGAGTCTAATATTGTCCTGCGTGACGACATCGTGGAGCAATGCACGAGAGAGCGAGGAGGATTAAGCAACAGGCGGCGGATGACACTGAGCAAATATTTACTCAACTTATCGAGTTCAGTCTTGTTTGTGTGCTCTGGTTTTTGGTTATTTCCAGGAATTTGACAATGATTCATTCCTTTACCTCCATTCACAGCGGCGCGGCGGGCAGATGGAGAAACATGGCCTAAATTTGGATTGGTAAACAATTCAGCGTAATATTCAAACAGTTATGTAGAAATGAGAATAGCAGATGAGTGTCACGAGGACACAGAGGCCGGTTCTCTTTGGAACAGGGCTAGGGAGCAGCAATAGCAAATGCCCATGAACTAACTGTGTATAAAGCTTACACTGTGGGGTGAAAGAGTGGTCAACCAGCAGAGGAATCAAAATAAAAGTCCTTTTTTTTTGTTTTGAGCCGTAGGTCTTCATCAGGCAAGTTATGTAGAGATCTCAGGGCGAACTTTAGCCTGAAGTGTAAGTTCTCAGTCGTACAGGAGTCCATCGCTCTTCCATCGTTGCTGTCAGTACAAAAACACAGACAGAACGGAGGGGGTTTTCTCTGTGTGAAGCAGAGAAGGAGGAGTATCGCGGTCAGAACAGCGCAGGATTGTGCAGTTAAAGCTATTATAAGGTCAGTAGATCAGGCAAAACATACACAACGCTGGTGCTGTGACGTCGTTGCTTTAGGAAAAATTGCCTAGAGCTTCATATGGATGATACCTGGGTTTCATAGAATACTTTTGCACCTAGGCCTGAGCTGGTCTTCGTCTGGATGGAGCCTAAATAGATAATTTAGTACAGTGGTAAAATTATAGAACAATTTGCCTGTAACAATCAAAGAAATGTGCAGTATTACCCAATTTAAAAAAGATTATTATTTGAATTATAGGAGTTTATAAGTTTATTCAATAGAAAAATGTCTATGAACTTAATCAAGCAATTGTCATCTTGCTATTAAACTGTAGCTTATTTGATTTTATTACAAGATTTTTTACTACGCAATTCGTCTGCAAGGACATGAATCCACTTTGCATCTACAGTACCTTGGTCTTGGTCACACATTTTTATTGAAAACAACATATTACACACAGTTATTGGTAAATATATTGACTTCATTCATTCACATTTTGCAGAGTTCACATCTGGCCACATTCAAAACAACAGAATCTCAATATTTAAGCACCGATACAGAGATACAGTGAACTCTTCTGACGAGACGCTGGAGGTGAATAGAGAAAAAAAATGTAATTTAGTGTTAATCATTTGAAACTTTGCTTTTGATCAGTGGTTGCAGGATAATTTCCGGTGAGTCCTATGTACTTTGAATGGAAAACGTGTGCTGTGGGGAACGCAACCTTTCTGTAATTTTAATTTCACTTAAAAACAAGGCATATCTGTAAAAAAAACAAAAAAAATGTTGATTTGATGTAACTACTGTAATAGTCATCCAACTATCATCATCAGCTAGGAGTTGAGACTGGAATTGACTGGGCTTATATACAAAGCTGCAGGTGATGACCCATTAGGCCACTCATGTGTCAGCTGTGTTTATAAAGGTGGTCTCTCACTGACGGAGACGTCCCGGAGACTGATCAGTGGCGCGACTGGAGGAGGGTCTCAGGATGTGGGATACTCTAAGCTTATGTCCCATTTACTTATTTACGGGACGTTACATCTGGTTGTGACGTTCATTTGTGTGTGACTTATTTTGATCTTTCTTGATGTCTGATATTGATTTGTTTTTGTCCAAACCGACCTTTGAGATGACTCTGTTGTGATATTGGGCGTTACAAAAATAAATTGATTGTTTTAAGACTAAAAGTAGTCTCCAACTAGTCTCTGAGAGGTCTCAATTTAGTTGCAGCGACTTTGTGGAGACTTATTTTGTCCGTAAGAGTGACGAAGGTGGCGCAGGTGGTAGAGCGGTTCGTCCTATGATCGAGAGGTCGGGGGTTCGAATCCCGGCTGCCGCATGTGCACACTGTCATTGTGTCCTTGGGCAAGACACTTCACCCACCTTGCCTGTGTGAATGTAGTGAGAGAGTGAATGTGTGGTGGTGGTCAGAAGGGCCGATGGCACAAATTGGCCAATAGTAGCTTACCACCACCAAGTGTGGAGTGAATGAATAAAGCAAATAATGTAAAGTGCTTTGAGTGTCTTGAAAAGCGCTATATAAATTCAAGGTATTATTGTTATTATTATCTCACCGGCGGAGACTTCCCGGAGACTCCGAGACTAAAGGGCCTGTCTCACCGGCCTGGAGACTAGTTCACAACCTGGGTTAGACTTGAGTCTCTGAGACGTCTCCACAAAGACCTTACTGGAGACCTGGAAGGTCTCCAGGGAGTACCAAAATTCAAACATTTTTCAGAGACTAGTTGGAGACCTTTTCAAGACATCTTCGAGACCTCTCAAGACTAGTCAGAGACATCACTGACACGTCTCCCCGGTCACAGACAAAATAGTCTCTGCGAAGTCAACTGAATTGAGACCTCTTGGAAAAAGTCTCCAACTAATCTTTTGAACATGTTCTCCAGGGAGTTGAGGAGACGTCTCTGAGAATGTCTCCGCCAGATTTGTGAACTAGTCTCCAGGCCGTGAGATAGGCCCATAAGCCCAGTCAATTCCAGTGTCAACTCCTAGCTGATGATGATAGTTGGATGAATATTGAAAAGTTCTAGAGTTAAATCAAATCTAAAACTTGTCCAGTTGACAAAGATTGTATCTTAACATTTGTACCCAGGATGTGTAGACATGATCCTATATAACTGAGATTAGTTATAAAGATTTGTTCAGAGGGGATTTTGAATATCTCATTTAGTTTTTGAATAATGTAGTTACAGGAAAAGTTAAGGGAATACCTGTAAAACATTTGGCTTGTTTTTGCTGTTCAAAACTCAACAAATCAGGCAGGAATTAGATATTGAAAAATTCCCACTAAAAAAACATTCAAAAATATTGTTAAGTCCAACACTGTAAAGTTTGGAGTCTGTAGGAGCTTCTGAAGTGGAGCTTTGGTTGCAACGAGGAGAGAAAAATCTCACATTTCACCAAACATAACTCCCTCCTCTCCGCGATCACGCACCTACACGCTTCAATCACTCACATTTCTTCCTTTGGCTTCGCCCCACCCTCCGTTACGGAAACGTGGGTAGACGGTCGTGACGATGACCACGATGACGACCACCGCGATGATCACCGGCACGGCCTTCACGCCGGAGCCCCAGCCCCTCACCCGCCTTCTCTTCATGGTACAGTCACACACCCCTGTAAGCCTCCCCATCCTCCTCCACAACCCTCCACCAAAAAAACAAATGTCCCAGTCCAAAAGAGAGCCACTGAAAATCCAACACACCCAACAAGAGTCACCTTTTTCTAGATAATGTCTCGATGTCCAACGCTAGACTGGTTTTACGAGATGAGATAGAAGAGAGTAGTTCAGCTTCACGTTCTAGTATTCTCTTTCAGTCGCAGCAGGTGCCGATACAACTCTACGGGAGAGAAACAGTTTTTTGAAAGAAGTTTCCAAAAAGAAAATAGACTAATGTTTTCCTTGATCATTATTTGACAGTGATTGGATTCACAAACCTGCCTTATTATTCTTAAGGCTGGAACTCCTTTCTACTGGCCAACATCACACACGTTTTTGAATATTGTCTCCACTTTTGGACGCCTTTATGAGAAAATAATTATACCTTAGTTCAAATGTGCTGACAGAGAGGACATTGGACTTTGTGACAGTTTTTGTTTCATGTGGATTGGCCCAGGAATTACAGAGAAATTATCAATAAACTAAGACTAGATATCTGCATTTTAACCGTTATAGAAACATAAAAAGATATTTTGGTGAACAGAAACACTGTAAAATTATGGCAGCAGTGGCAAACACCTTATACTGGCTGGTGGTCTAATACATGAGGAGATAAAATGACAAAAATGAACTTCAAGTGCAAGACTGGGAAATCTGGAGTCTGTAGGAGCTACTAAAGTGGACACATTTTAGAGAAAATTATCATTTATTTATTAATATATCATTTATTTAATGACTTATTGTCAAGATTAGGCCATTTATTTGTTTCCGGGTGAAAGCCAAACTGGCCCAAAACCTCAATATTGAAAACATTTAGCTAGATCTAGAAATCTAGAAATGACTATTAGTTATTAGGCATCATTTTGTGCAGTGCATGATATTGAATGAATTCTTTGACTAAATCTGGACAAAAAAAAAGAAAAAGAAAAAAAAAGAGTTCATTCTGTCTTCTTAGTAAAAAGACATATTAAGATGTTCTTCTATAAAAGACAGGCTTTTCTTCACCTTCATTACCAGGTAAACCTTCTTTACTAGAAGACAGAACAAACTCTTTTTTTGTGAAATGATTTAAGAGGAAGTCATGGACACGTCACTCTGCCATCTGGTGACGCTTCTGAAGATGTTTGCAGTTAGCAGACGAAACCGGTAAAGAAGGTGAAGAAAGAAGAAGAATATAGAAGAACATCGTAATATGTATAACTCTGGACTAACTAAAACTCAATCAAAAAAGCTTAGACATACCTTTCTTTCTCGTGGTGCCTTAGCGTGATCTTAGCGACCGCATGCTCCGACGCTGAGAGAATGTCCTGTTCTGGTGACTGAGCTGGAGACAGGTGAGTGGGAGAGGCCCATGGGGAGCAGGGAGGGAGGGGGGGGGGGGGGGGGGGGGGGAAAGGAGGGGGGGGGGCGGGTAGCAGGGGGGGAAGGAGGCAGGTGAGTGGGAGAGGCCCATGGGGAGCAGGGGGGGCAGGGGGGGGCGGAGGCAGGTGAGTGGAACTGTGGGTCCCACAGGTACAAATAAGTCACGTACAGATGAGTCATGTCCCGCGTCACGACATCGTGAGGCAATGCACCAGAGAGACGGATCATCAGGCGACAGGCATCACACTGAGCAAGTATTTGTACGTATGGAGTTTAATCTCGTTTGTGTGGTCTGGTTTTTGGTTATTTCAAGGAATTGGTGATTCATTCCTTTCCCTCCAGTCACAACGGTCGAGCTGATGGAGAAGCATGGCCTAGAATTGGATTGGTAAACAATGAGTTCAGCGTAACATTCAAACAGTTATGTAGAAATCTCAGAGATAACCTTTGCCTGAAGTGTAAGCTCTCAGTCGTACAGGAGTTGTCCATCGTAGGCAAAGATTCTTCAGTCTTCATCTGTACTCTGTAGTTGAAGGGTAGGATGTTTCGCTCTTCATCCAAAGAGCTTCGTCAGCACTGCGCAAACTTGAACGCCAGTTGTTCTTCCTTTGACTGAAGCGGAATTTGTGAGTTCACAAGCACAAGAGAATATTCACAGAACCAGCTGTGTTTTGGGCCAATCACATGGCAGTATTATGGTTTAGGGCGGGTCATCCAATCAATCAATCAATCAATCACAACAGGAGTCATCTCAAAGGTCGATCCTGCAGAGCCAAAGCAAAATAACCATCACAGCGAGAGGATGGACGAGTATACTGCTATCAAATCTATAGCATGATCCACCATTTCCCTTCTTCCCAACTGGATTGGTTGTCCCTCCTTTCCTTGAATGGATTTGATAGATTCCACCTCCTCGAGCCGCCACCTTATCGTGGTGGAGGGGTTTGAGCACCTGAATGATCCTAGGAGCTCTGTGTCTGGGGCATTATGCTCCTGTCTCCCATGACAAACAGGTCCTAGGTGATGGGTCACATCAAGAGCGGTTCAGAAGCTCCTTATGATAAGACCATCAAGGACTTTTACATCGCCCAGAGGTGAAGGAGCACCAGCACCTGCAGGAGGAGCCATAAGGGACTGGTGCAGTGTAATACAGGCAGCTTGGACTGCTACCCCTGCGACCCGGCAACGGATAAGTAGAAGAAGATGGATGGATGGATTTGATGGACGCAATCCCAGATTAATATTGTGGAGAACTCAACTCAGAGTGCTACACATTATCAATCTGGCTCTGGCCACGTTACACTGGAGCAGATTCTTCCAAAATGAATCATTTATGTTGCTCAGCTCTCGGTCGCAATCAAACACGTGGTTAGCGACATGTTAAAAAGACCTATGTGTGACGTCATCTTTGGGAACAGTTACATTGGAAGCTGCAGCTTTGGAGAAACAAAGAGGGAAACTACCTGCTCTTTCACTGACTCCACAGCTGCTTTAACTGATGCTGAATTATGAATGAATTTTCTAAAGACTCTGAGACATGAAAAGGAACAAAGGTATTCAATGGTCCAAATCTATACATAAATAACAGCTTCAAGTCATGTAGGACAGTGTTTCCAAACCAGAGGTACGGGGACTCTGGAGGTACATGGAATAAGTTAAAGTTGAATCGTATTTGTCATTATAATGTTCAAAGAAAGCTATTAAAAGCGTTTAACTGTAAAGAGTGAGAGTTTGAGAGTATTTTAGCCTTTCAGTTTCTAACTAATCACCAAAACCATGGAGGCAAGTCATAAATGAAAGATCCAAAGGGTATGCTGGACAATAAGGAGGACCCCTGATGTAGGAGACGTTCCATGAAGCAGATAATATGATGATGAATATAACTTCAATATACGTCAACACTGGTTTTCGCTCCTGGAGTTTTGACAAGGAAGAAAAGCAAACTCGCCTGAACTCGTGAGATACAACGCTCCAATCGTTGTCTATGTCTCCCGTCAAACATTAACCGTGGAATTCTTGGTGAAACTGTTGTTCTTTCGTTAGTTCATGCCCTCCATGTGCCTCTCCTCTGCAGCACTGCGACAGCTACAGCCACTAATATCGTAACAAATCATTAACTCCCCCTCTCTCAAAGTAAACCAGCCCAGAAAAAAAACAGCACATTAGCTTTGAGCCTAATGTCGTCCTCCCAACTCCAAGTGCCATCAGCTCCCTTTCATGCTCAGGATTTCGCGATTTGCAAACTTTTCCCATTTTTTCTTCTCTCGGGTCACATCATTTTGTATTTTTTTTTTACCCCCTCTTTTTTTTTTTTTTTGAGGTTGTCCCAGATTTCAGGGGAAGTGCGATCTAGGCCAGGCAGCGGCAGCAGCAGCAGTGGTAGGGACTCCACAGCGGGGGGTTAGCCAAGGGGAAACCAAGGAGCCAACGGAACTAGTTCATGTCACTCTTCAACTTATTTCAACACCAAAAAACAGACAACAAGTGACCCGTTTTCTCCGCGGTTCTCAAGGTGTGGAGAAGCTACACCAAAGAGGGAACATAGGCGTTGGTTCTGGTGCTATACCTGTGCTCATAGGTTTACAAACCCAAGAGAATATTTGAATTTTTTGGGCAATTTTTTCAGAAAATATGGTTAGTGGTTGTTCAAACCCATTTATTGTCAAAGAACTGAGTGATCTAATGTTTACATGACCTTCAATAACTGCCAGGAAAACTGTTCAGATTGATGTTTGTTTTGTAACTTTTGATCAGGGACATTTTGGTAGTTTCTGCTGTCATTATTATTTAAAAAGAGTAAACAAAGATTTTTGGCTTCACACGACCACTAGCCATGAGTAAAAATAAAAGGTTTTGTGTTAGCATTCGTATTTGATGAGAAATGGCCAAAAAATCTGAACTGTTCTATGGACAAATGTTGAAACACTGCAATACTTAAGCCACCTAATTGTGAAAACTGGGAAACTTATTTATGTATTAGGCATTTATTACAGTAATAATTACTACACAAATAGAAGGGGAAAAGAAACAGCCAATCAATATACAACAGTGTGAATATACAACAACAGCATGTGCATGGGAGAGGGTTACAACACCACTCCCAAGAAACCTGCTGGAGTTTGGGAAGGGCTGTCCAAGAAGAAGATGCAATTTAATGTATTTGTTTCCATGTGAAAGTATACACAGTATGTTAACAGAGCAACCGAACAAAAATCCTAAGAAAAAGTGTGGTGCCTGCATTGTCTCCCACTAAAATCACGAGACAGTCCCAGGACAGTCCCAGACAAATTAACCACGCAGGACGTTTGGATCTTTCAGTAACTCAAATTAACCATGACGAAAATGACTAGATTTCTTTCTTTCCCCCTGCCCGAATCATGACAAAATCACTGGCAGCTGCAGCGTACCATCTCCGAAGCGAAAGAGGAAGCAATTACGGACGATTTGAATGGAGCCGAGCGTGGTATGGCACAGGCCTATAATGGGAATACGCAAAGACGGCTTACGCAACTCTACACCACCATGGATTTTAATGTCAGCAACTGCACAGAAAAGAAAAAAATACAGCGACCCGATGAGTTAAGGCTTTTGTGGAAGTGTAATAAACCAGCGCATGTCTCCCCTGTGTGAATGACGTCCTTGTTTGCTGCAATATTCATAATGGAGGTGAGGTCATTGCCGAAGGAGGATGAGGAGGAGGACTTCTTCTTCTTCTTCGTCGCGGGGCAAGTCGAAGAACAGAAGTTACCTTGAGATGGGGGTCATAAATTATTTTGGAGCTCGCCCTTGATTTTTCATGTCTGCTGCGAGAAAGCCACAAAACGCATTTCCAGACACGCACACAGGCGCGTAGCTTTCGGGCCCCGACGGAAAAGTGGATCACAGACGTTGGAAAGTTAATCCCCGAGACCCTCCCAGTCAAAAAAAAAAAAAAAAAGAGGGAGGGGGGGGGAGAGGGGAGGGGAGGGAAAGGGGGGGGAGGGGGGGGGGGG
>OMNZ01053258.1:14329-27680 GCA_900303255.1 Lesueurigobius sanzi
AGTCGAAGAACAGAAGTTACCTTGAGATGGGGGTCATAAATTATTTTGGAGCTCGCCCTTGATTTTTCATGTCTGCTGCGAGAAAGCCACAAAACGCATTTCCAGACACACGCACACACACACACAGGCGCGTAGCTTTCGGGCCCCGACGGAAAAGTGGATCACAGACGTTGGAAAGTTAATCCCCGAGACCCTCCCAGTCAAAAAAAAAAAAAAAGAGGAAGAGAGAGAGAGATGGAAGTGGAGGAAGAGGAGGAGCGAGAGAGGGAGATGGGGGTCTCCGAGGACTCGGCCAGATGTAGACAGACAGACTGCGGCTGTAAAATGACACGTTTGCTGGGAGTGTACGGTCCAGTTATGTCAATCTGGGTCCACAGCGCTGTTATTAATATTCTCACTGTGTCCACGGAAGCCCACATGATACAGTGCTATAGTGGAGTTCATGTTTGTCTGCTCACATTCACACCTGAGGCTTGGTTAGATTCTGTTTCAGTTGGAGCAGGTGCCAATACAACTCTTACCGAGAGAGAGAAATTTCCAAAAACAAAATTGACGAATGGTTTCTCCTTGGATTCACAAACCTGCCATATTATTCTTGTGGCTGAAAGTCCTTTCCAGTGGCCAATGTCACGCACATGTGCTTGAATATTGGCCACTTTTGGACACCTTTGTGCGACAGAGAAGACATTGAACTGTGAGGCAGGTTTTGAATCATGCGGATTGGGCCAGGAATCACAAAGAAATTAGCAATAAACTAAGACAAATCTATGTTTATTTTGACAGTTAACATAGTTACTAAGATACATTTCAGCAGCCCTCTACCTCAATTTTATAGGCTCTTGAGAATGTTGTGATGTCATGTGAACACAACCTATTAGCTGAAGAAAGGACAGGGAGAACTCTGATGGGCGTAGGTTTGGTGTCAATATTGATGGGGACTCTATACGACACTTACATTCACAAATCAAATGATTCAAATCTGAGTTTGTTTTAACCAAGACCCACGTCTTCAGCTGGACCGGTATTCGATTCTTTGACCCAGGTTAAGAGTCTGTTTGCTCATTCACAACCCTGGTCCACAACGCCTCAATCGAGGCTATCTGAGCAAATCAAGAGAGGGTTGTGAATGCAATGTGATGGTGGCTCTCGCCTCATTGTAAGAATGCATGTGCCTATGTTAGAGTGACCAGGTTTACCCGGGACACTCCCAGTTTACCCGGGACAGTCCCAGTTTACCCAGGACAGTCCCAGTTTACCTAACCTGGTAGAAGCCAGATTGATGTGTGTAGCAGTCTAAATTGTGTCCTACACGTTATCAATCTGGGATGGCTCCTGTTCAAATTGTCCGCGAAAAGGAGGGACATTCAGTGCAACACTTTGAGCTGATTGGGTGAAGCTCGGGCTAGAACCCGCCCCTCCATAAGCGAGTCATGTGACGTGTCATATGGGTGGCAGGGAGGACAGATGTGTTGAAAAAAATAAAAAAGTGTTGAATGCGGCATCTACAAAGTCCTCCGACGGAGCCATGTTGGTTTTGCCGAGGCAGCGTTCTACTGACTGACGTAGCCTAATGTCCCGCCCCCAGCCACACAGCAGCCTGTCATTGACCTATCAGTTGGAGGCTTTCAAGATGGATTCGTTGTGAGAGATAATTGTGTCAGATAATTCATCTTGCAGTGCAAGGTTACAGTTTACCAGGGACAGTCCCAGTTGACCCGGGTCCCCGTTTTGAGGCCTCTGTCCCATGTCCCATGCATTTCTCCAAAACCATTTATTTATCCCAGTTTTACGCAGGATCTGTGCCAGTTTTTGGCCAATGGGATCCACAAAATAACACACTACGCTTGAAAATGAAAGTCTTTGGCCAATGCAAATGTCAATTACAAAGAAGAAACCAATTAAAAATCTGAAGTCTGTCATGTTGATGCTGAATGGTGCAGGCCATAAGACATTAACAAGTAGTTTTTTTATTTAGCCTGGGAAACACTGTCAACATCTGGCACCTTGCAACGAAATCCCAAATTGCAAAAAAAACATGTATAGAAAATCTGCCCCCCTGTGTAGTCTAGACAAATGAAGATAGGGAAGTTATCTTAAGTTCAGGAGCAGGACCACACCTCCACCGCCCCTTCCGGTCTCCCCTCTATTTAAGCAGCCTGTCCACTCACCTCGTCCTCTCGTATCGTCTCAGTGCCCCTCCCTCCACACCCTCATTAATCTCATCTTAATCTTTTTCAGGTATCGGGGTTTACAGGCCCGGGAGCCCAGCCCTCTCAGAAGCCAAATATGCCGCTCATGTTTACGCCTCGCTTCGTCCTTTCCTAATAAATTCTTTGAGCTTCATTCATGTCTGAGGTTGTGGTCCCTGCTAGTGAACATGTAATAAAGTTTTTGTATACTTTATTGATCTCTGCAGGTGAAATCTTACTAACTGACCCGTCCTTTAATGCAGTGGGCGACCCATCAGGATCAGCAGAGCCTGGGAGCCATCTCCAGATCTTCAGCCAGGCTAGTGGTCAGAAACAGAAACCGGAGCACCCAGAGGAAACCCACCCAGTCTTCCAATACCGTTAGCATAACCATACCTCGCTTTACAGAGCTCTATTGACTTCCACAAAGGCTTTACTACGTTGGTCTTTTCAATTTGGCACCTTCTTTCCGCCTTACGTACATTTTTCCCACATAAAAAATAACAACTTTGTATTGTACCGTTTTAATATGCTTCTGGCTGGTCTGGGGCTCGCCACATAAAACGCTTTTTCGAAAAAAGCGTAAACAGGAAGAAGCGCGGCGGCCAACATAACATCATATCTGGCAGCCCGCGCCGCGCAGCAGATGGCTTTTCAGGCAGACTATATTAAATGCCCTCCGTGAGCCGGGGCATGCATGATCTCATACTAGCCTACTTCCATTCTTAATCTGCCCTCCGTCGTGCACGTGGAGCCCGGTGGAAACGAACTGAGCGCATGACATCACAAGTGCAGATGTGGTGTGTGTCGGGGGCCAGATGTTTCTCAAAGTGCGGTGCGCTGGCGGGATGTAGAAGAAGAAGAAGAGGGTTTACAGTGACGTGACATGAGGGACCGAATCGACTCTTTGGAACGGCTATTTGAAGTCGGTTTGAATCTCATTGTGCTTAAAATTAGAAAATAAATCTGAATTGACTTAAATAATGGATAGGTTTAAATGTGGTTTTATTTTGTTGATATATTAGTTAGAAGATTTGTTCAGGAGGGATTTTGAATAATATACCGTGTTTTCCGGAGTATAAGTCGCACCAGCCAAAAGAAGCATAATGAAGAAGAGAAAACATATATAAGTCGCACTGGACTATAAGTCGCATTTTTTGGGGGGAAATTGATTTTACAAAATTCAAGACCAAGAACAGACATTTCATCTTTAAATGCAAGTTCTAATAAAAACAATAGAATACAGAACAACAGGCTGAACAGGTGTACGGTAGGGCTCGGCAACCTTCTTGACATGATGTGCCAATTACATATTTTCTTGTTAGTTAGTGTGCTAATTACTACATGGTGTTGTTAAAAAGAGGAGTTTTCTCCAGCCAGTATTGCCAGATACTGGCGATCAATAATTCCAAAAATCCCCTAATGTATGATTTCAGATCGTCAGATAAAGTCTGGTTAAATGCTGTGTCTGCAGCGCTTTGCTGTCGGCCTGATCTGGAGAGCCTGATCAATAAGTCTGCTCTGAGCCACGTGTGGGCCGCATGTCCCGCGACAGTGGCTTCTGATTCTGAGAGTGGCTGATATCTTGCGCTGCTCTCTTCTCTGGCAGCGCTTGAAACTTCTGAAAAATGGGCTTTAAACATTGGGACAAAGCTGAAAAACTGGACCCACTTTCTGTAGATTATATTTTACGGAGGAGCTTAACACCGGAGCAACTTCACAGCTGATGGAAGGAAGAGAGTTAAAATGTGGTAAGTGTTGCATGATTTAATGTTAACACAGCGGGTTGGCTCTGCGTTGAAATGTATCTATTCTGCAAGGCATTCTGCTTGTGATCTGATGCTTAAACATGATTTTTGTCTTGGTCTTGATTTAGACGCACTTCTTTTGTCATATTCACAGAATCAGAGCAGAAAAATACACATGTATACGGTCATGTGTGCATGATGATGGCATTATTGTTGAGCGATGGGGCAAAGCTCATGAATATGTCTGAGTGTGTACGTGCGGGCGCACTGCTGTGAATGCGCTCTTTTGATGTAATGTTAATTGTTAAAAATGTGAAGTTGCTCAAACCCTAGTGCATCATCGTCAGCGCGCCACTGAAAATTATTCTGGTGCACGGTATCCTAACGTAACACATTGATGGTTATTCAGCTACACAAAGCATAAACAACGAACTGAACAGGTGTCTGGTATGTTAATGTACATATTAATTAATATATAAGTCGCACCTGAGTATAAGTCACAGGACCAGCCAAACTATATGAAAAAGTGTGACTCCGGAAAATGCGCTACTGTAGTTATTAGTGAAGAAATATGTA
Source organism: Lesueurigobius sanzi (assembly GCA_900303255.1). Taxonomy (NCBI): domain Eukaryota; kingdom Metazoa; phylum Chordata; class Actinopteri; order Gobiiformes; family Gobiidae; genus Lesueurigobius; species Lesueurigobius sanzi. The sequence continues at coordinate 18,843 of OMNZ01053258.1, forward strand.
AAAATTAAAATTTCGCCTTGTTTTTTGGGGTTCAAAACGCAATAAATCAGGCTCGGAAATAAATATTGAAAGAGTGGACAGTTTGGAGCCTGTAGGTCAGGGGTGTGCAAACCTTTTCATTGTGGGCCCCATATTAAAGTGTATACAGCAGGGATCTCCAACCAGTAGCTCGGGAGCTACCGGTAGCTCGCCAGCCGTTTCCAAGTAGCTCGCCAAAGGCTTTGTACATATGTTTGATGAGTCAAATTTTAGATGCATTTTTGTTGTTCTGATCAAAATATCTCCAAACATAGCAGCGTATAAAGCAGAAAATACTGTAATTTTCTTTTATTGAGTTGAATGATCATCTTGACTCCTAGAGGCCTAGTTATACGTGTTTCTTGGAAGTATAAGTAGCTCGCTGCCATTTTAACATTGGGCATTATAGCCATATAAAATGTAAATATGTTTCTTTATTGAAGCCTTAAAAAACAATACATCCCAGAATATATCAATACATCCCAAAATTTGCAAATAAATGACCTATATCATTATTGTATGACCCGCTGTATCAAATTCGATACACAGGTTTTCAACGCGGTTTTACTCTAAATCAGGTTGTGAAATATTGAGAAGTTTTACATTGTATCAATCAATTTGAAATACCTTAAAATATTGCATTTAGAAAAATGTTCGGTAAATAAGGCTTGTGGATCACAGAGTGCCGGCAGCCATTTTGGATCTCTTAATTGTTTGACTCGGGGGCATGAATTACTGCCCCCTGATGGAAGAACCTCTGCATTACAAGTATCTGATTGTATACATCAGGTTTTTTGAGAAACAAATATCACCCTGATTACGTAGAGGGCTCAGAAATCCACGTATTTAATGTGATACAAATGGTTATACAGTACAGGGTTAAAATGTGACCTGTTAAAGGTGGTGTACTCATTTAGCTGTGGATGATACAGTATTTGAAGAATTTAGCTCTTCTTTTTGCAGTGTATTCCCCTGTTTTCCCTTTGCTGCCGCCGCGTACTTTGAAGTCCCCGATCTTCTCCGAGGTGGCACACTCGCCCCGTAAATAAATGTGAGAAATTCCCTCATTGCGCTGTAGTTTCCGCTCTCACAAACGCCTCCTCCTAAATGACTCCATCAGGGGGAACAATGGAGTATTCTGGACGCGCTGGATGTGACAGGAGTTCACGCTGACACGCTTTCCCAAATTAGCAGAGCGTCCCGGGGCCCATTCTTCTGCAGCGCTCCCGGGTCATTGTTGCAGACAGGAAAAGGAGCCGCAGAGAACGAACGACTTGACATGCAAAAACTAAAGTAGGTTAAGGGTATTCTCCACAGCCACAGCCAACGGGAACAACACAGGAGATTACAGTGAGCGGCAGGTGAATAGGGGAACAGATTAAACTGACTGATATTCATTTGAAACTTTATATCGATTACTGACATAGATGTGAGAGAAAAATGTATTGCACATTTTATGTCATGTTCTGTTTTCATCGATAAATAACACATTTTATGCATAAAAATGGCCAAAATTGTCTATATTTTTGGCAATGAAATCTAAATAATGTATGTATGAGCCAGGTTTTATTTTGTTGATGTATCCAAGACTTTAAAGTATGCAGTCTGTAGGAGCTACTAAAGTGATGTTGTCGCCACCAGTGTTGCCACAGTTACTTTCAAAGAGTAATCTGATTACTAATTACTCCTTTAAAAAGTTACTTTACTGATTACTTTATTTTAAAAGTAACTAAGTTAGATTACAAGTTACTTTACTAGTTACTATGGGCTATATGCACAGAGAGCCACGTGACCAACTTCCTGAGTTGAGAACCGGAGGCGAACTTCCGCCCGCATCAAATTGCATTGAATTTGGTCGGTCGGTTGCTCGTTTGGAAATAGTAATGTGATTACTCCATACTCAAAAGGGGGTCAAATTAGTCATTTTGAGAAAATGGTTATTGTTTGTATAAGTCAATTCCCTATGGAGAAACCTTGAATCATTGATTTGTTCCCAGGACAAAGTTTGAATAAACTTTGTTTTGCCTGCAGTGTCTCCCCTTAAGGTTTTCTTACGACTAAACCAAATGATTATTATGTTCAAGAAGCAAACGGCTTCTTGGACCTGTTCTGTTTGGATAATTCAACGTTTCCTCCCCATTCAAATAAATGATGTAGCTGGTATAAAGTATGGAGAGGTACGGCATGTCTGTTTCATGACATTTAAATAATGTAGGTAGTTTCTACATTATTAAGACTAAAAGAGGATTCTCATTGTATTTTACATGTTTATAGAGCCCATGTGCTCCTCTGATGAGGCTGAACCGTCCCTTTCTCACAAAAGCAGGTCTGAGCGTTTTGAATTTTACATTTAACAGAAAAGATCTCTCTTCTCTTTTGCCTGACGATGGCCACTGGCCACAATGTTGCTTGAAATAAAGGAACACTGGTGTTGCAAGTAAGACCGTGTGCAAGAGATTTCTTCTGTTCATATTCATCCTGTGGATTCTCTTATGCACCTGTTCACGCAAGGGATGTGCGAAGTAACCCATTCCTACATTTTCTAACTTGAAATAGTGTTTTTCATTGGTAAATTAGCCAAAATGAACCCATTTTACATAAAAAAAGAGCATGCCATAAATACGGACCAATTTTTCCAGACGCGGAAAGACTTAAAAAGCCACCAAATAGGTTGCATTCACGTTCTTGAATTCTATTTTAGTTGAACTAGGTGCCATTATTTTTAAAAGAACCTTTCAAAAAGAAAATTATAAAGTTATAAAGTGTTTGATATTGATTGGATTCACAAACCTGCCACTTACGGCGGAAAGTCCTTTGTACTGTCCAACATCACACACATGTGTTTGAATATTGTCACCACTTTTGGACAACTTTAAGAAAATAATTAGACCTTAGTTCATATGTGCTGACAGAGAAGCCTTTGAACTTTGTGACAGTTTCTGTGTCATGTGGATTGGCCCACTAATTACAGAGAAATTAGCAACATAACTAAACTTAGAAATCTGCATTTTCACAGTTAGATTGATTGATTGATTGATTGATTGATTTAACTTTATTAATCCCCCAAGGGAGAAATTCAGGTTACCAAAGTTGCACTGAATTTTCACCTTCAATTAAAAACTGTTCACCTTATTCTGCCCCGCCCACTTTTGTTGTAAAAGCATTTCCTGTTTTTTATTACCACTTCCTGTGAGCTGAACCATTGTTGTCAATGTAAGACAGTGAAGAAAATAAAATGGAAATAAACAAATCCTTGCAAAAAAGCTCAACGTGAATAAATGTGTGTGGCTCAGGTTTAGTTTCAGTGGAAGGACAGCATGAAAAAAATTACATAAAATATATATTTTTTTTGCGATATTATACATTAGTTTCTGTTGTCACTTTAATTGTCTAATTGTTTGTGAATAACTTTAAAGGACCAAAGCTGATGGATATATTTTCACAGTTTGTTGTAAATGTTTTATGTTGAGCCCATAACAAAAATCAAAGCCAATATCAGCTCAAGTCAGACCTGCAGTTTCACCATAAAAACAAGATGGCGGCCCCCATGACAACTTCCTGAATAAGGTGAATAGGCTCTTTAGAACGTCGTGATGTCGTGTGAACACAACCTGTGAGCAGCCCTCCTCTAAAACAATAAACGTTTTTGACTCTTTCGTCGAGTTGGTCAAGTTTTGTCCGAGCTTCTCCGTAAGCCGTAAACACCCTAAAGTATGACTCACACCACAAAGTTATCAAAGTCCTTTTCTCTTTTTATCGTTTAACCATCCCGTCACCGGTCAACGGAGGTCACAAACGAGGCGTAAAGTCACACGTTGTTAGGTCCAGGGCAGCGGCGCAGTGTAAACAGCCTGATTTATGTCTACATTGTCTCTATACGCACACGCGGTAAAGCCTCCAGACGGTGACAGGAAATGAGCTGTGGAGATATGAATCTACATGTGTTACCGTAGCCGACGTGGAAACAAAGCCCATCTGGTTTACGTCGGAGGGATTTTTCTCGGTGGTGACGCTGTGTAGTATGTAATGTGCAACAACTAAAGAAAAAAACACGACGGCGGCTTCCTCGAACGACCGTCGACCGAGGCCAGAATAGTCAAACTCTCAATCCGCCGTAGCAATCAAATGAGGTGAGCGATGCTTGTGTTGGGTGAGGAGTCTGTTTTCTGGAATGTTATTGTACATTAGTGCTGGACAGAGTTGCAGCTTTTGGGTGATTTACTTGTTCGAGACTTGGGAATGAACTCACCGTGTTGGATAGCAAGGTCATCCAGGGAAGCCGCTCCGAGGGAATAGGGAAAAAAATGTAATTGCGTGATGTTAACTTGAAACTTTTGCTGTATATAACTGATGCAAATATGAGTAGAAAATGTATTGTAAGTTATTTTATGTTTTCATATAAAAATAAGGCATTTCATGTGTATAATGGCCAAACTTGCCTATATTTTTGTGATGAAATCTATGTAATGGATAGAGTCAGGTTTAATTATATGCTTTTTTTTGTTGATATGTTAGTTACAAAGATTTATTCAGATGGGATTATGGCTATCTTGTTTTGTTTGAGCTATGAAAGTGGAAAAAAATCGGTAAAAATTCAAAATTGTTTTTTGGGGGTTCAAAACTCAACAAATCAGGCTAGGATGTAAATATTGCAAAAATCCCTCTGAACAGGCCTTCAGAATATTGTTAAGCACAAGACTGGAAACGTTGGTGTCTTTAGGTGCTACTAAAGTGGAGATTTCGTTGCAGGAGTGAATTCAAAATGTAATTCGGATAAACAAGGCCAGATGCGACAAAACTAGTAGACAGAAATATCGAATATTGGCCACTGTATGAAAAATCTATGTTTTCACCTGCCGTGTCTCGACTTAATAGGTATTTAAAGTATCCCGATGATATCTGTGTCCTTGTAAATGCAGCATTCTGATTTCAGTTTCCCGGATCAGCCAGTTCCCAGGTTATTATAAACCAGGATATTGTGCTCTGTCATACTGAGCTGAACTATACTGCCCTACGACGACCAAGTGCAGTATTCTCAGTAACATTAAATTTGAGAAATATTGACTTAAACTTTTGATGTTGTCTCTCTGTGTTTGTCTGTGTTTGTCATATTTAACAAAACACGCAGATACTAATGTGAAGTGAATAACCTGTTCCAGCCGTTTGCATTGCTCTATTTGCACTATGGGGTATGTCCACACTCACATCTGCTGCTTATGCACATCTGAACATTCTGTTTACGCATTGTGCTAAAACGTGGATTAAGGATGAATGTCCTTGTGCAACGTCTCACTGGGGTTAGACGTCACCATGAGTGTGCAGTTGGTAACCCCGCGCTGCAAGGTGAACTGTCGCGAGATCTGATTTTTTTAGTCTCACGACAAACCCATCTTGAAAGACGGCAGCTGATAGGTGCGTCTCGTCCTATCGGACCTATGACAGGCTGCTGTGTAGCTTGGGGCGGGATATGTACACTGCAAAAAGTCATATCTTAGTAAGTTAAGTAATCTAGAAATGAGTAAAATTTTCTTGAAATAAGTACATCTGTCCTTGGTTTGAGAAACTAATTTCAAGATGCTTGTCCATTGGGCAAGTTTATTACACTTGAGTTAGGAAAACACCAATAACAATCTTATTTCAAGGTTTTTTTTTGTCTAATTTTGTATGTGTGTTCATACCTTTTTTCTTAACCTCTTAAACCCTATAGGACCCAAATTGGGCACTAAAATCTCTCTCCTTCCTCTCCCTCTCTCCTTCCCCTTCCTCTCGCCCTCTCTCCTTCTTCTCGATCTCTACTTCCCCTCTCTGTGTCTTTTCTTCCCCAGGACCCAAATTGGGCCTGTTGGGTTTTAAGAGGCTAATTTTAGTCTAAAAAACTTGCCCCATGGACAAGTATCTTGAAATTAGTTTCTCAAACCAAGGACAAATTACTAATTTCTATATTACTTAACTTACTAAGATATGACTTTTTGCAGTGTAGGTATGGCAGTCAGCCCCGGCAAAAACAAACATGGCTACCTTGGGGGACTTCCGACATGCCGCAATAGAGCTTTGGAACTGACATCACAGTACAATGCATTATGGGAATTTTGCCACCATTTTTCAGGACCACAAAACAATGAAAACACAGCCCATTTTCAATATTATTCCCTGGTAGATGGTGCGTTCTAACACGGCAGTCAACGACACAACAGGCCCCAACTTTCCTTAAGTTATTTGTCCATCTAGCTTCCCGTAGTTCTACAGCTAGCAGTTTGTTGTTTGGCCCGGTTAGATTGCGCCTCAACCACATACACATCAACACAATCTGCTGGCCACGCCCCATTACGTGACATCACATTCCAAAGATCTATTGACTATGTTAGCTGAAATACCAACCATTTCTTGTTTAAAAAAGATGGAAAAGATGTTTGTGCTTTTCCTCCCGACTAGATTTCCTGCTGCGGGTGATACGTCACATGACCTGCTGCTATGATTGGCTAAAACTGCATTTAGGAAGGCGTGAACTAACTGGGGCCCAATCAGCTCAAAGTATTGTACTGATTGTCCCTTCTTTTTTACGGACTGTTTGCACGGGAGTCCTTCCAGATTGATAACGTGTACAACTCAACTTAGAGCTACACATCTCATCTTCTGCAGGTTATGCAGTTGGGGCTGCTTGATGATCTGGGGGATGATGGACTTGAAGACGTTTCTCTGAACCAGTTTGAGGCCACTCTCTCCCTCCTGCTGCCTCTGTCCGGCCGCCACCAGAGCGACCTACATTACATGTGTTTGAATAGGTGTGAGCTCTGTGGGACAAAGCTTTTTTGTGATACTGGCCTTTGCATAAACTGATTTGAAATTGATTTGATTATTTAGGATTAGTTTATGTTCCATGTTGCACGAGTATACCAAAGAAAATTCCTCGTTCGTGAATCCTTTTGACAATGGCAATAAAGACTATTCTGATTCTGTTACTGCACTTTCACTTTGTAGGCTAGTATAGGATATGGCAGCTTTCCCACCGCGATCATCAGAACTTCCTTGGATAGTTCTTGTCCCAGTGTTCAGAGAAAGGTGCTAAAAAGCTATGTTACCTCCTTACCTCCTTTGTCATCAACCCTGCCCCACTCTGGAGCCTTAATATCCAGGATGCTGTTGTTTCCCATGTAAACAGGGATACGAGTGTCCAGGTTTCTCTGAGCGTGTGATTGTCTCCACCAGGACATGTCTAATGACCAGGACCAAACACACTCACTGACCTCACAGAACACACCCAAACCATGCCTGTGTGTGTGGTTTGTGTGAGGCGGTCCACCTCGCGCCGTGCTTTTGCGTTAGTCATCGGCCGTATACCTCTTTGACAGCTGAAGAATGAAGACCTGCCACATTCACTTCACCTCTTCACCTCCGAACAGCTCCAAACGCTTTGGGCTCAGCCCTAACTGATGTCATTACGACCTGTCAAAGCGGTGACCGATGTCAGTGTGAGATAACCTACTTTCAGATCCACTGTCTTTTTCCCAGGCTCAACAGAGGCTTACACAATCATAGGTCAGAAAGCGTATGCAAAAACGATTTTCATCAGCAGTGATACAAGTCTAAAATACTGCTTCATGTGGTTCAAATGAGACTTTACTCGTCTGCGTCTCTGTGAAAACTGATCAGTTCAAGTTTATTTATACAGCTCATTAAAAACACTCTGTCGACCAAAGGGCTTTCCAGAGATGCAGCCATTCACAACAGTTTAGATTAAAACTGAAGCAAGATTTCAAAAAAGCAGAAGAAACTTTAATAAATGTCAATCAAAGTGTGTTCCATAAAAACTGATTCCGCTTGTGTTGCTGTTTTACCATTTGTAGCATCAGATAGAGTTTGGGATGGAATGTTATCAATAGACCCGTTCACAAACTTCTTCAAAGCTTCTCAGAAGCATTACTGTGCATGCACAGGTCAAAGGTTAAGGCCGCATCGGAGCAACATCAAAACCATGGATATATAAAAATATTGATCAAAACCAAGGCTCAGCATTTACGACTGATGTTGTGAAAGCACCACTCGTCCCTTAGAAGGACGAGAAAGACAAACAGAGGCAAGTGCAAAAAAATATAGTCCTAGCCATGCAGTAAACTAGATGGAAGTACAGTTTTTATTCAATAATGTATACTACACACAATCCACCCCCAGTGTTATGCAATGCACTTCATTGCATAATGTGACTCATTCTTTGTTTTGTACTACTAATCATTTGTAAGTCAATATGAGTTTACCATCATTGATACAACCCAGATGTGGCCTTAACCTTTGACCCTGCACATGTGCGGTAATGTTTGTGAAGTGGGCTATTCATTGTTACCAAGGAAATCTGCCATGTTTGTCCATAGACTAACATTGGCTAGAAACATAATAAAAAGTGGAGCAGAGGGCTGTGGATGGGCAGCACGGTAGCACAGTGGTTAGCACTGGTGCTTCACAGCTAGAAGGTCCTGGGTTCGATTCCCAGGTCGGGGAATCAAACCCAGGACTCCTGTGTGGAGATGGCATGAAACTAAAAACAACACAGATTACAGGATAAATGGATGCAAATCTAAATATAATTTGTGAGAAGAATCATGGAACATTATGGTCCAAATACATAAAGTTACCATTCTTCTCCACATGAGCATTGGAGTATTGGAATCAATCAAAAATTCCAACATGTAAAAACATAAAGTTGTCCAGGAACAGTCCAAATAACAAAGGCTGCTCTGTGCCGTCAAAGTGAAACTTAACTGGCTTAGCAGGCTGTTCGCATTGGGGCACATGGTTTTGTTTTGATCATCATAAAAAAAAAAAAAA
>OMNZ01053259.1:0-38187 GCA_900303255.1 Lesueurigobius sanzi
GTACGAAACTGTTCCTCAGTCGACTGGAACTGACCCATAGATTACGCAGTTTCCTCCCTGAAGGCATCACCCTGAAGAGACTGTGTGATGGGGAAAGGGATTCTTATTTGTATAGCGCTTTTCATATGACATAGGCACACCCAAAGCGCTTCAAGGGGGGCTCATTCACTCCATGCTGGAGTGAATGAGCTACATTTTTGTAGCCACTGTTTCCCCTGGGGCAGACTGACAGAAGCGAGGCTGCTCACATCTGTGCCAACGGTCCCTCTGACCACCACCAACCACTCACACATAGGCATTGGGTGAAGTGTCTTGCTCAAGGACACAACGACAGTCTGCAGCTGCAGGAGCCGGGATTCGAACCCCCGACCTACCGATCATGATAACCCGCTCTACCATCTGCGCCACTGTCGCCCCATGGGTGCGAAGGGTCCCTGGCGATTTTGATGGCTTTGCGGGTGAGACGGGTGGAGTACATGTCCTTAATAGAGGGGGCTCCACAGATCTTCTGCGCTGCTCTCACGATGCGCTGGAGGCTCCTTCGACAGGAGGCAGTGCTGGCGCCGTGCCACACAGTGATGGTTTTGAACTGGGAGGCAGCCTGTCTCCAACACAAGCGGGGAGGCCGCTAGTTTGACCTAATGTTTTATGCATGATTTTTTTAGGCTTACTGTCAAAACTTCATAAACCATATTTTGAATAATATTGCTAAATCATTGTCGCTTTTTATACTGCCACTTTAAAAGGCCATGCTAACATCCCAGCCCTCTGTGTGATGTCTTAAATGAATAGATTGAGTGATGCATAACTAATGAGTCATGTTTCTGAGAACTGTTTCAGACTGGCAGGAAGTTTGCAATGCCGTCTTTTGTAACGAGCACCAGTGTTACCAGACAGCTTTGACGCAAGTCCAGCCAAACCTGCCCAAATGTCTGAGGATTTGCCAAAAGAAAAATCACAAGTCCATCTGGCTATTTCTATTGTTAATCAGACCAAATGTGTTACACTTGAAGACATTGGTTTGATGGGGTCGGAAAGGGCACATTCCACAGTAATGTAGTGGGGGGAGTGGGGGGTTTGTTTATTTTGTCCTTGGCTACATCCTCAATGTCCTTCCCTACGCACTCATTTCCTCATGAATTTCACATTTAGTTTCATCTAGTGTGAAGGCAATTGCAGTCAATTACACTGACCGAGTTCGTCCTTATATTCTGTAAAAAGGAGCAGAATCCATTGTCGTGAGAAACATATTATTACCATTGTCTGTGGAGGTCACATGAGTAAAAGACGTCCTGAGACTTGGAAGTGGAATACATTTTCATTGTTATGAACTTGAGGTGTTGCCATATACTTGGCATTAGAGGCCTTTGCAAAAACCCACTTGTCCCATCGGTAAACTTGGTACTTATCTGATCCAAGTGTTGCAAAAGTGCACTTTGTCTCCTGCTTGTCTCGGTGATATAAAAAGCAGATTCCAGTGTGTGTGTGTGTGTGTGTGTGTGGGGGGGGGGGGAAATGCCCCCGAGGCCGAACTTAACAAAATCATTCCTTTTAAAGTAAGTCTCCACCGCTACAGGATCAGGCAAAAAGTTGAAGCCAGGTTTTGGGGTTTGTGGAATGAGTAAACTATTGAGCTCATGCAGAAAATGCTGTGAATGTACTGGTCTTAATTTATTGTAGTACATGGATGGAGTCCAAATGTCTTCATGTGATTGGTGGCCAATGCTTCCAATCATGAAAGAATAAATGAGTTCCATGGACTAATGCCATATATCAGGGGTAGGCAAGTTGACTGGTGGCTGGCCAGTTTTTTTTCCCCCAGTCCATGGAGCTAGACAGTACAAGCCCCGCCCTGGCAGTTAAAATGACATACTTCACATTACAGGACTTTAAATAAATAAATGTTTAAAAGAATGATGGTGGCTAAACGGCTCTGTGGTAATGTGTGGACAAAAACTTGTATGTATTGTGTTGTATCAAAATAAAAAAGTATTTGGTATTTTCTTTTTTGTAAAATCTGTGCCATGATCAGCAGTTGGTACAGAGCTGATTAGCCTCCGTTGTGCTTTTAAACACTTAATATTCTTATTTTTCAAAAAGTCTGGAGACTTTCAATGGGCTTTTTACTTCCGGCACTGAGAAGACGGCAAGACTGACGCGCTCCATAGTTGGAAGGCATGTCTTGGGCGGTAAAAATTTAAGAATCACTGTGTACGAAGAAGTTTCACACATGGTATAGACCAGGGTTCCCCATTGGGCTTTAGTACTGACCCAGAGCATTTGTAATCCCTCTGTTACAGTATCGGACCATTCATTCACTGTGCTTTCTTTTCTCTCTTCAGCATAAGGAGGGTGATGACATGGCGCACCAGGCTACCTCCGCCAGCGCCCCTGAACCCCAAAAGATCTCGTCAGAGGAGAGGAAGAAGCGCTGGGAGGCCGGCCAGATCGACTACATGGGGGACGACTCGTTTGCCAACATCGAACGCAAACTAGACACATTTCTAAAGCAATAGCAGCCAGCACTTCACATGGACATTACTTAAAAAGAAAAGCTCTCTTGGGGATTTAACCCACAATCCTCCAGCCAAGCACAGGCTTCTGTCCAGGTCCAGCCCAAATTGGTTGATTTCAATGTCCTCTTAAAAACAAATGTTATGAAATATTTGCGGTGACAAATATTTCTAACATCGCCTTGAAGCTTTCTTCTTCCCACATAACATTAGGTGCTGCGTATATATATGTTAAAACTAGGATGCCAACAATCAGGAAGAAGGCAATGTGCAATCGTTACTTATTACTCTATAGTCTTCCTTAATCTGAGAAACACTGTACCCTAGATGTGAACGTAGGCATTCCTCAATTTCCAAAACATGTTATGCTGCTTCCCCGTTCACTCTGGACAATCATTCAGTTTTCTTCACTTCATTTATGTCCGATGTCGCGTTAACGTTTTTGGCCTTTGTTGGACTTCCATTTTTGTATTTGTGGGTTAAAAGTTGACTTCTGCATGTTCGCTCCAAGCATTACTAGCGTCACGTTGTGTGTAGTCTAACCAGCGGCCTTATTGCCCATCACGGTTTACCTCACGGTGGTCAATCCAACTGCTCCAGGTATTACGATATGGAATAGTTCCTTATTACTCCTAGCGCTTCACTGAACACTCCTGGTTCACAAGACTGTCCCATCAAAAAGTTTGTGCTACTTGAAGAAAATGTTTAATTTATGGTCTGTTCTGCTGTAAAAAAAAACAAACAAAAAAAAAATCCCTGTGTAACTAATAAAAACATGAACATTTTTGATGGAAAATAGAATGATTTATTGCACCTTTTTTAATACATACTGATACTGAACATTTGCAAAAGCAGTATGCCACTGAACAAAGGCAAAACAAAACTGCATTGGTCACATCCAATGGAAAAAGCCCATTGTTCCATGAAGTGTCAAGGAACTATTTAATTACTAACAAATCGAATATTTATTTAATGTGCAAGCAATTTTCCACAAAGTACTTTGCTGTCTTGTTCGTGGCATTGGTTAGGCCAGATTAGTTATGGACAGGTTGTAAAGCACAAGGCTGAAATGGTTTGTGGGGAGGGGCTTACAACTGGTTCATTGGTCCTGGTTTAGAGTAGACTTGATAGTTTTAGGGCCAGACCTCGGAATGTTTGTGTAAGCTTTGTATAAACTGTTCAAAGTCCTCTGCACTGACAGTTTTTCATTAAAGGTACTGCAAAAAAATAAATTACCTTAAGTGTGACTTAAATAAAGCTGCCAATGGAATGAGTTGAACTAAAACTGGATTACTCTACCATATACAGTTCTGCAAAGTCAACTTATTTTATTCATTGAATAAAAGACCTTTACCAGTTTGCACATTTCCTATAAACTGTAATTGCAGTGATGTTTTTGGTGCAAAGACCTATTCCATTGGCAGATTAATTTCCCTTCTCAAACCATGATCAAATATTCTTTGAGACAATAGTGTTTTTCGATTAGTTTTTGCCATCCACTGCGCAGTTTACCTAGGACTCAAGTGAAACTAGTAATTTCTAAGTAAACATGGCGGTAAACCCCTCCCTCAAATCTGTAACCGAGCCAGACTGCTCCTTAAATTCAGTGTAGACAAAGCCTTTGTGGTGAAAGGTGAACTGACTGCACTATTCTGCAGATTATCTTTTATTTGCTCAGTCCTTCAACTGTATTCCTGATTAGTTTGTTTAGCTCAACTCTTAGTTTGCTTGTCAGGCTGATCTAGGTCACTGGTTGCTCGTCCTGGTTTTGCTTTGTGCACTTGTTATGTACCAATTAAATTCTTAAGTTCACTAAAGTATCTAGAGTTTGAGAATGAAAATCACTGTTTGGGAAAACAAAAACTACCACAAGGGGTCAGTAGTAAATGGAGGCATTAGTTCCAGTGGATACAGTATTAACACTACAATGTAAAATAATTATCCATTTATGAAAGTATTCACAAGTACAGTAACAACTGGCGCAAATCTCGACTCTTCAAAACCAAAACTGATAACAAAAACATTTTTATAAGACACTAATCTCCATCAGAGTTTTGATGTCGTCGATTCGGGAGGATTTCTTGTTGCTGCTTGCGGCTCCAAAGGCCTTCTCCACCAAGTCCTGCTTCTTCTTCTGGATTTTAACCATGTTTTCCTCCACAGAGTCCTTCACAATGAACTGGGAAAAAAGCACTTGTAATGACTAAAGCTGGCCACACAAAAGAGGATTTTTAGTCTGAGTCTGAGGAGGCGTGGCTCAATAAAAACTTTCATGGCATGCTCTGTGGTGGGACTCGTGTGTGTGTTTGTGTGTCCTCATGTCTGTCCTAAAGTGTGTGGCCACCTTTACTCGTCGCAATGGTCAAATTCTCACTAAACTAAAACTAGTCTACAGATCAAGCCCAAACACTAGCCAAAAAATGCTCAAGATTAAATTCATTCAGCTCCCTTTCATAATGTCTCCTTTATAATAGATGCAACAGATCTATAAAATATGAACATATTAAATGGCAAGTTCATTTAAATACATTGGTTGAAGCTGTGTCTTGGAAAGAGGCAGTGAAGCAAGTTGTAAAAAAGTAAATACATAATTATGGACATTTACTGTTGTTGTTTGTGACGAATACCTGCTTTAGGGAACTTCAACAGTAATAGGCATGCTTTGTTGGAGTCTGAAAGTTTAGTTGGAGCGCTCTCCGCAGAGGGAATCAAACATGCTAAAAACAGTATGCAAATCTCCATTGCTACCTAATAGCATGGTCACAAATCAATGACGCCACGATAAATGTAGTTTCGAGCAAAGTGCAGGTGATTCATGGTGTGCTCTGGAGTTTAAAAGCCCGTTAGATTCTAACTATGATGCAAGATAATTCACGAAATACAGATTGGAACACTTCTACAATAGAAGAAAGAACTTAAGTAACCAGAGTCGAGGGAACAATGTTATAACACTGACTGAACTGACCTTTGTGACGACCACATTCTTCTTTTGGCCCAAACGGTGGCAGCGGTCGATGCACTGCTCCTCAGTCGCTGGGTTCCAAGCCTACAGCACAAAACATCATAATTATTAGTGCTTAATGAAGAAATAAGTGTCCAAAAAAAACGAATGCGTTTGTGTACTCACTGGGTCCATGAGGAAGACGTGCGATGCTGCGGTCAGGTTCAGGCCCACTCCTCCAGCTTTAAGAGACAGTAACATGATGGAGGGACTGTCCTGGGCGTCGCTCTGAAACTCCTGGATCACCTGCGCTCGCCTCTTCTGGTTCATCGTGCCGTCGAGGCGCACAAAGCTGAAGCCCTCCTCTCTGTTAAATCACCAGGTTAAAGGTTGTACATTTATCCAAATACCAAATGTGTGATGAACTCTGTTGGTGGGTAATACCTAAGCGGAGTCTCCAGGACGGTGAGGAAGCGAGTGAACTGAGAAACTACCAGACACTTCACACTGCGGTCCTCGAGCCTCAGTCTGAGCAGGTTTCCCATCAGCGCCTGAACCTGAAGTGAAAACCGGTTAACTTGAGTTCTAGTTTTGACCAGAGTAATGTTTTTGAGAAATGTCGGCGTCTAGGTGCCGTTAATGGGATTTAGTGTCTTGAAGTACATTCTTTTTAATGCAAAAGTTTAAGTCCATTATGAGGGAGACTGAACTGTCACAAAATGATATAACGTATGTGTGAATTAAAGGCTGGTATTGGAAAATTTAATTTGTATTAAAAGCGGAGACTGAAAGTTTTAATAACTGAAAGTCCTAAAGCACTAAAGAAAGCTGCTTGTTGGTTCCAGCTCAAATACATTTTTATGGATTGATTGAACTAGATAATGAATAATGTTGTGTGGTTATTGAAAAATGTATAGTAAACAAAGTACCGTTGAAGAACTGGTATGCAAGCCTTATGTGTGAACTGTATATATACTGCAACTTACGTTTTGTGCATAACAACTGATGACAGAATGCTGTTTGCAAAGGACTTTGTAACTGCAACCATTCAAATTGTGATTTTTATTCAGTTGCTCTGCATATGCGACATAAAAACATTTAGGTGCATACGCATTGATATTTTACTTTCGATAAATTGAAATTATCTATGTCTCTGTAAGGATTAGTTGCTTCACAACACAGGCACCAGAGCTGTTTAGGTCTAGAGCGCCCCCCTCAGGCAGCAGTGTGAATAATTTCATAAAAATAAGCTTTCCCTTTCATCCAACAATGTGGCGCCACATAGAACTGCTCAGAACCCATCCAATGTAGGATTACGGGATTTAAAAATGTGAAGGACAGTTTTGGGTTTAAAGAATTTCCAGTTCCCACAAAGCACTAAACCATAGACATCAACCAGGAAGAAACAACCAAAGTGAACAAGATTAAAAACTGCTTGAATGAAGTGAAATACTACTCCAGGTGTGATTCTGCTGAGGGAACATCATCATAACATGGCTTAGTACTCTTAAAAAGTACTGCAGTAGTCCACCTTGGAGCTGGTCCTCCATGGCCTCGTGTTGCCGTCTCTGTCCTCCTCTTCGGGAGGCACCTCCACCAGTTCACTCGGCCTGATCTCGCTGCGACACAGAGGACAGCGCGCCCTCTGCTGCGGACACAATAGAGACGTTGTGAGTTCAAGGTTCAGCCAAATGAGAAATTGTTGACAGATGAAGTCCTGCCTCTTCGGTGCTGATGACTTTGGCGATGCAGGGGCGGCAGTAGACGTGGGCGCAGTGCGTGATGACGGGAAACCGGACGGAATCCAGACACACGGAGCACTCCTCGTCAGAACCAGAGGCCAAAACCAGACGCAGCTTCTCGATGAGACGCTCTCGCAGCTCGGCGGCGGTGGCACCAGCACCTACAAAACAGTGTTCGATTTGACATATTTCACTTTAGTTTTAGTCTATTTAGTGTTCAGTTTTGGTCAAGATTTAGCCAATGAAAAATGTAGGCAAAGTTAGGCAGTTATCTATCTATAACTATTTTAGTCAGCTTTATCTTATAGTTTTTATTCATATTGCACTGCTAATAGCTTCTCCCACATGAACAAAGCACAGACCGGAACGGCAACTTACTGCATTCATTTGAATAGTATAGTAAATTTCTCCATTGTGAGATCAATAAAGAACTATCTTATCTTATCTGAATGTGCCACAGAAAGTTTAACATGCTGAGACTGCTTCAATGAGCACGTCCATCGATAGGCAACACATAGCGCTAATTAAAGTGGTATTTTTGTCATAAAGAAAAACTTTCCTCATAAAAATTATTTAAATGAATGAAAGTCAACGAAAATATCTGGAGATTTTAGTCATAGTTAGTCTCCTTACTCTTTACTTTGTATCAAGTTTTAGTCAGCAAGATTAAATTACAAAATTAAAACAATAGAGAGAAGGATGGTGAAGCGTATTGCTCAAGGACACATTGGCAACACAAAATAGAGCAAAGGACAGGTCAAACCAAAAGATTAGTGGTGAGAAGCTCCAACGTCAGAGCTGGTGATGGAATGGACTGAACTGAGAAGCAGAAAATTCCCTTTTTCGAATTATAGTGCTAATTATTAACAAAAATCAATGTTTGTTTGCATAACCGTAAAACTTAAATTGACATCTCTCATATATTTTACTTTGCTCTGAGCTGGTCTTCGTGGACAGGTCCAGGTGGCAGCAGAGTTGCCTGAGCCTCATGAGAATCGCCAAAACGTCAGCGTAATTCTTCAGGACTGACCCCTCGGCTACGTATCTAAATACACACAAAACTGGTGTTCAGTTTGTTTTGGATTTTACATTAAATTCATTATTGAAGGAGACATAGTATTAGTGATGGGCAAATGAAACCAGAGCTTGTTTCGCTCGTCCTGGATCAGATTACTTAGAATAAAGCATCACGTTCCTCTCACTCACCTTCTAATAGTGTTTTGGCCCTCGCTGTTGGCCAGTTCGTACTCCGCTCTTTCCTCTGGGCTCAGCTCCACCTGCTCCACAAACACTGCCTTCTGGGGCAGCACCACCAGAGGGCGCCCGTTCACTTTACTGGTCTTTGTCCTCCTCAGAGTGATGCACTTCACCAGGATCTGGAGGTTCCTTAAACACAGCAGGTGTTGTTACCACATGCTTTTTACAATAACAGAGGGAGGGAAAGTTTAATAATAAGTTAATAATGTTACAGGTTTCTCAAAGCACTACACTGTAGACATTATTCATTCACTCCATACTCGATGGTGGCATGATACTATTGTAGCCTCAGCTGCCCTGGGGTAGACTGTTGCACCAAAGATCGTCATCAGCCCTCCGACCACCATCTGCGGCCTTTGGTGGAAACTGAACTGGAATTAATTAATTAAGCTGATAACGATCTATGAACAAAGATCGAAACCTCCTACACTTCAACTACAGAGTACAGATGGAAACTGAAGAATTTTTGCCTTCAGTGGCCCCCTGGTGGTCCGTGGCAGCTGCATAATGAATATTTATGAATATTAAGTTGATACATCTCTTAATAATTCTACTTTTGTTATTTTAAACATTTGAGAACACAAAGCATTGTAAAATAAAGCCCTCTTTTAGACAAACAAAATAGGCCTATTAGATATTTTCTTCTAACTACAGACAAACTAACGACTTACAGCTAGTGCACATGCTCATAGTACTGTCTGGGTGAAGTGACAGAACTGTAAAAAGGGCCTATCCCCTTGTTTCTTATTCTGTTTTTATCCATGACATTTTTTGGAACTTCTACAAACACCTTTAATCTCGTTACAATTTCGGCTACTGAGAGAAAACGTGCCATGCCATGATCTGACTGCTGCTTGACAAGTCTTTAAAGCCAGGTCTTACTGCAGCCCGGCGCGGTCTCCTTGAGTGACTGGCCTCTGGATGACTCTGTTCCACCACTCTTTGACGTCAAACGGCTTCAGTCGCAGAAAAGCCAGCAGCGTCCACATGTCCTTAACACTGTTCTGGATGGGAGTGCCTTCATTCGACGAGAGAAACAACACAGTCTTTTACATGTTGAGCTCATTTGTGTCAGTCTGTTGTGAGAGGATACCATAAATGGACCAGTCTGTTGCGTTACCTGAAAGGATCCAGCGTCTGGAGGCTTTGAGCTCCAGCGTGGCTTTACTCATCTGTGCGTTTGGGTTACGAATGAAATGCCCCTCATCAAGGACCACTCTGAGCCAGTTTATCTTATGGAGGGGACTTTTATTCTGGAATCAGCCAAATATGTCATCATCATTTCATATTCAAATCTACTGAAATTAGGGCTGTTCAATGAATGTACTTGGTGAACACATGGTTTGGAGATTTCTCTGGTGGAGTGGAAAGCTGAGGTCTATACGCTCATAAACCATATTAGCAAAAGCAATATTTATAGGTTTTCATTCAAGGAAGAAGTAGAGGAAGAAGGCCAAGGCCAAGGGCATAGTTTCCCACCAGATGAGCCCAGACAAATCCATGTTGAAACGCCTAGGCTGTCCATGTATCAATAAAGGACTTTTACTTTTGTACACGGAGTGCCTCGGACTTCTTCCTCTACTCTCATCTATTCGGCCTATTCTTTAATCTTTAATTTATCCTTGCTGTATTTTTTACCACACATTTCATTGCAAGTAATCATAGTTATTGCAAGTTAGTTTGTGAGTGTTTATTTCAGTAAGGGCTTGGCTTTTCACTCATGTTGGTCAATCTCCATTTTCCATTCAATTATTATTATTTTTTGAATGAAAACCTATAAATATTGCTTTTGCTAATATGGTTCATGAGCGTATAGACCTCAGCTTTCCACTCCAGCAGAGAAAAGTTTACTCCAAACTCCAAATCATGTGTTGAGATAGAGATTTTATTCAAAGTACATTCATTGAACAGCCCGCTATGATTACTTACTAAACAAAGAGCTTTAACTCACCCCGAAGTCTGTGGAGAGCACGTTGTAGGTCGTGAGGACGACGTCCTGCGACGACAGAAACTTCTGGCTTCTGTTTCGCTCGGAGCCGTAGTAAAGATACACGTTCAGTTTGATGTTAGCGCTGACGTGCTGCTCAAACTGGTCCTGCACAAAACAAAAACACACAAGTACTTTACGTATGTGGGGTACGACTATGAATTGATACAGTCAGGCAGTGCTTTCGCTAGGGATAATTGCTCGCAGTCATTTTGAAGGACAGGGTTGTAAAAATCTGTCATGAGCTATTTCTATCCTTCATTTATTAATCTCTCATTATATGCCTAGTATTATGTAAGAAAACACTGATTACAGGATAAATGGATGCAAATCTCAAAATGATTTGTGAGCAGAATCATGGAACATGAATTGGAAACTACATTGTGTTAAAATGTGTGTAAAACTCTCAAAAGATGGTTTGATTTTAAATTCTTCAAAATGTTTCGTCAGGACTCAAAATATTCAGTCATTGACAGTTAATGTAACCTCTGCAGTGAGGGGTTTCCTCCATGATCTAATACATTTAGGCTTTGTCTCACCAATACAATTTTGATTTATAACATAAAACATAACATTTAATGTTTAGGTTTACTGTCAAAATTGTTGTTTGGATGATATACAATAATATAATATACAGTGCTTAACAAATGTATTAGACATTTGTTAGTGTGAAGTGTCATGAAAACAAGAAAACATACAATAAATAACTCAAATGAACTATTTCATTGTTATTCATTAAGAAAATAACCAATTGGAAAAACAAAATCATACTAAACAGAGTGCAAGTGTTTGTAAAAGTAATGAGGGGCAGATATCATTAGATTTCTCTTCTTTCTGCTCCCTTTCATTCAAGCTGCATTCATTTGACAGTTTTGTTGTTTATCGTTTTTACTTTTGAATTTAATAAATAAATTAAATGAACAAAAAAAAGAAGTCCTTGTTGACAAATAATATGAGAACAGCTTGTGGCATTGTTTTTATGTAGTTTTGCAAAGTCTCTTGTGCAACTTAATCAAAAAAATAGTAATCTGCTGCAGCATTTCCCTTTGCATTTTTGGAAAACATTAAACTTGAGAATGTATGGATAGCAACAATAGTTATATTTCAGCATTAAAGATATTGTTTTGATAAAAAGATCATAAATACTGTTAAATGATGGCAGCAGTGGCAAACACCTTACACTGGGCGGTGGTCTAATACATTTGTTAAGCTCTGTAGTTTGTTAACGGCAAGAGGAAATAAATACATAAAGTATTTGTAGCACTAAGTTGTCTTTCAAAAAAGGCTTCTGTCACTTTTGTGGTCTATTGCAGAGTAAATTCTCGCTTTGAGCAACACATGAACCTAAACTTTGTTAACATGCACTTTTTTTTTAGCACATTTCTCTTGGTTTGCTAAAATTTCGCTTGGTTGCAGTTATCGGGAAAGTCACAAAAAATATCGAGACGTTTTTGACTATAGCTCCAAGCCCAAATATTATACATGGATTAATTTAAACAGTGAGATAAATCAATATTCCTGGGGGACTATGGATGATTTTAGATGACTAACCTCTCACAAATGCAGTTTTCAACATGCAGTATGTGTGACTATTACCAGCCAGTTGCTGAGAACAGAGAGAGGGCAGATGATGAGCGTGGCTGTGGCTGATGGATCCTCTGGACTCTCAGGGATCGAAGAATCTCCACCTTAAACACAGTTTCATCTGTGTCAAAATGTGCCTTTTCATATCAATCCACTTAAGTATAATAGGCATTTTAAATAGGTTTCACAGTTCAAAATTAAATGACTATATGCCAAACAGTAGAAATGACTTACTGTGTGAAGCTGTGGCACTTTTGTCCCCTTTCTTCTTCTTCTTTTCTCCTGCATTTGAGGTCAATCCACTCAGAGCAGCTGCAAAGTCTGAATCATCCACGAGTATCGGGCAATCTGTGCAATAAAGTAATGAAGTAAGTATTGTATTTAAATGAAGACAGCCCTGGATACTGCACCTTTAGCGTTTTTTCTCTTTGTGGCTCTTTTCTTTCCTTTCCCAGTTTCTGGATATATAGAGATAAAAGGCGTCAGGGATGGTTTAAATTCAGTATATTTCATATGGATGTGAACATATTACTTTTGTTCGAGTCATCCTCAATCACAATCGCTTCAGGAGCATCATCTGCACAGACCACCTCCACCTGGGGACTAATTTACACAAAAAGATTGTTGAATGATTCTTATAACATATAGAAAATGCAGTATGTGATGTCTTTTTGCTCAATCTGAATGGAATTAGACAAGGAATTTTATGAAGCTGAGACATTAGTTTACATAACACGAATTGGATTTGCTCCAGCTTCATATACTGTGAGAAGGGAAAAGCACCAAATAAACCCATTTAATTGTAAGTTTACAGATCTAAAGCTGATTTTTCCTAGGAGTGGAATGAAATTTTGTAAACTCAGACATTGTGGAAATAGTACTGTGCATCTAAATATAAAGCATGTATTATCAATTTCATGAGTTACGTATGTAGGACCACTCTGAGGCTGAGGTACATATGCGCAGTTTCTGTGACTATGACCCCAGAAAGTGACTCCGCCAACTGTGAAATGTGCTTATAAACTCATCTCTGAGAAGAAACCGGATTTTAGAAATGTGTTAGGAAAGGGTTAAGACCATACGGCAACGTATTGCATTCAATTGAATAAATAAAGTTTCTGTTTTTATGAGAATAGTTATTGTTTATACGTGAATAGTTTGTTTTTATGAGAAAAGTTTCTGTTTTTTTATGAGAATAGTTTCTGTTTTTATGAGAAAAGTTCCTGTTTTAACGTGAAGTTTCTGTTTTTATGTGTAAAATAATCCTGTGTTTACTTGCTCACTGATGCAGCTGGCTACACATGACAAAATGTGTGAATTGTCCCGTCGCTGGACATCGCTGTAGCTGTGTTGTCGCAACAGAAACTTTTCTGGTAAAAACTGAATTTATTTTACTCATTAAAACAGAAACTTTTCTGGTAAAAACAGAAACTTTATTTATTCGAATGAATGCAATACGTTGCCGTAGGACTAATAACTAACAATTAATTTTACTCGCTCCCTCTTCCATTATTTGTAATTTTAAAAAGTATTAAATATCAGGAATGGTGCCTTTAATATTACATTCCCCCTCAAGAATATAATTTTACTTGCATACAGTACAAATCAAAAGTTAGGAAACCCTTTCAATGGATTGTTTTTTCTTCATTTTCAACATTATTTACATTGTACGATTCTCATTGAAGGCATTAAAACTATGAATGAACATTTGGCATTTTCTCTTTTCCCTGAAATGGTTTTCAACTGTCTGTGAAGTGAGAACCATTTCTGGTGACAAAATCACAAAGCTCATTGAGAAAACTTCAAAAGTGACATTTAAAAACATCCAATTGTCTTGAAATAAAAGATAAAACAATACAAAAAAAGTGTTTCCAAACTTTTGACCAGTACTGTATGCGAGTAAAATAATTTATTTATTCACATAAATTTGTTTTCTGAAATGAATTACATCTCACAACGAGAGACAGACCTTTTTGACACATTTTCGATATTACTCTTGAGATTTGGGTCGGCAGGCCTCAAGAACTTACATCTCGGACAAATGTGGTCCACTTGCTGAGACAATGCTTACTTCTGGGGGGAAAAAAAACATGTTGAAGTTGATTGCATTTGGGCATAACTTCCATATGAGCGTTTCAGTACCTTCAGTGTCGACAGTTATCAGAGGTGCACTTGGCGGCTTAATGGGTGAAGACTTCTGAACAAAAACTCACAATTTAATAATATCCAAACAGTGTGTATCAATACATTTCGACACTTACAGTTTTCTCCACAGGCAGTGGCTTTCCTTGGTGGAAGTTGGTGAGAATTAGAGCAATAGTTGTGAGTGTCTTCCCCTAAAATCAAACGGGCAACAAAAGGTTTTCTCTCAATACATTGACTGTACTGTGCTTTTTTTTTGCCGTTTTCTCACCAGTCCCATGTCATCAGCCAGGATTCCACCACGCACTCTCTCTGGGATATCTTTGGAGGAGAAGCAGGTGAGGCTGTTGTAGTACAGATCGCCTCGTCTCTCCCAGAATGGGGGAAGACCCGACTTGTTTTCTCGGGAACACATCCAGGACAAGGCCTGCTTCTGGTGCGGCAGGAGCGGAGTGGAAACAGACTGTAGAGACAATAAATAAATCCTGACTTATAACTATTCAAATTGTTAATATTGTATTTTTCATTTTGACCGACAGAGAGCGCTCAGTCTCTACTGAAATTCGAGATTCTTCATGTCAACTCTTTAAGTTGAAGTAAAATGATCATTGCACAATTGAGGAAACACTCACATCAGCAGCTTCTCTATCTCCATCTTTGCTTTCCATCAACCCATCGAACAAGTTGTCAAAAGCATTTTTCAGCTGAAAGACAAGAGGCAACTATTTACACTGCAAAAAGTGATCTAGAAGTAAACAAAACTGTCTTGAATTAACTACAGTTGCCTTTGATTTGAGAAAGTAGGTCAAAGTCAAAGAAAAAACACATCCCATTGCAAAAGAGAATTTACTTCAAATAAGATATTTTAAGTGCAAAATGTCAAAATGACTCAAATTAAGGAAAGATATTCTCAATTTGAGTCATTTTAACTGATCAAGATATTATTTTGTGCAGTGTACGTATTCAGGAGACACAACCTTATCCAAAAAACATACAGTAATTGTATTGGTACAAATATACAACACAATATCAACTGACGATAGTACCAGTACCTCTTCTGCGGTCAATGGCACAGTTACACCTTTCTTGGGTATTCCTCTTCCTTGTTGATTAACCCCTTTAATATAAAACACAACAGATGAACAACTATCCTGAAGATGATTTAATACATTGTGAAGTAAAATCCCACCTCCTGAGGCACCAGATGAGCCCAGACCAGCGTCCAGTCTGAATCCGCGTCGTGCCAAAGCTTTAGTGGCATTTTCTTTGTTTTCTTCCTTTCCCCAAAACGACAGAATGACGGGCATCGAGAAAGTGTTGTTTGTTCCGGTGTTGACCACGCTGAAATAATGGACAAAGAACGCTACAGCAGTGTTGAAATATATAGCCATAAACTGAAGGAGAGGAGCATAGACCTCTGCCAAGGCACTGGTGGTCTTATCTTGCAACCTTGCCAACATCTGGCAGCTATTGTTTTTTAACTTAAAGACTTTACTCTACTCAGGTGAAAAGATAGCACTCTTCACGGGTGTCCATTGCTGAAATAATTTTACTTTCTGTCAGAACCCTCTGCAGTGTATTGTGAAACCAAGTTAACAGCAGTATACAAAGACAGAGCCAACCTCACCCTTCCACTTTGGCCAGGTTGTTGTCCATGATTTGGGCCATAGCAGCTGCCAGTTCTTTCTTTATGTGCCCCACCTGCTGCCCGTAAACATTGGCGACCATCACTGCGTTTCGATCGTACGGATTCTGGGGCTGTCTCACCAGACCGACCATCTCTCCCCGGTTAACCTGAGATCATACGGTAGATGAATTTATACCATTTGTCTGGTAAATGCCTCAGATGTTTATATATATGTTCACAGTAAGATCACGTTTCAGTAAGCGCTCATGGCCATTTTAGCTTATAGTAGAATCAAATGCTTATGTGGTTGCTGTAGTGCGGAGGTGAAATTAATGCATTGTGAGAAATATATCTAAAACCACACACAATATTTACACACAGGATGCAGCCAATGCAAACCAGGTAATTATATTTAGCATTTCCTTTAAACCCCTCCTAGAACCGCCACCTTATCGTGGTGGAGGGGTTTGAGCACCTGAATGACCCTAGGAGCTCTGTTGTCTGGGGCATTATGCTCCTGTAGGGTCTCCCATGGCAAACAGGTCCTAGGTGATGGGTCAGACCAACAGTTCAGAAGCCCCTTATGATGCGAGACCATCAAGGCCGGTTACGTCACCCGTCGTGGGGCCGTTCTCCCGTAGACCCACCACCTGCAGGAGGAGCCATAAGGGACTGGTGCAGAGTGAAGATGGATGGATGGACTTCCTTTGAAGTTTAACTGTCTTCTCTCTACTACACCCATAAATCTTATGTTTAGTCGTTCTCTCTATCCGAAAACCAGCATTCATCCGGGGAAGAATGGGAAGATGGGAGTCGCCTTTGGTCACATACCCAGCAAAACAGACACGACTGAAGAAACCTTAAGTAAGATTCCCCATTTACACTACATAATTAGAAGCTGAAGTAGTGATAATACGTTACCAGCTTGACTTACCACTCCTGTGTAATACCGGAGCCCAACCACAGTGCCCTTTAGCTGCCCAAAGAGCACACTGCCGTCTGCGTCGGGCTCCTCTGCGGCTGCTGCTCTGATGGCCTGGGACAGGCTTTCTGCATTTGTGTCATAGCGATCCGAGAAGAGGTCAATATCATCAGAGTCCCTGTCCCATGTGTAGCCCCAGCCCCAACGGCGAAACATGGCACCTGTGGAGGAAGTACATATGCAAGCAGTTATTAGGGTTTTGAATTTAAAGTTGCAACCCTCACAATTTTGATTTGCTTAAAACTTGGTATGGTTATGTTTGTTCGTTTTGCCCAGTAGTGAATGTGGTTTTCAGTTTGTGAAATTGTGTTTAAAAGGTTTCTGCAAAAGGAAATAAATAAATTAAAATCCTTTAATCAAAATAAAATAATATTTAAAAACGGGAAGCGCATGTTTTTAAGTAAATGTAAAAGAAAACCACGATATCAGTATCTTGAGAGAATAAAAATAGACTCACTTCATGTTTTATCTCATTTCAAATCATTTTTGGACTCCTGGTTTAAATTTTTATACAAAATATATTTCCCGCACAAATATTTGCCACAGCTACTTTTAAAGAACATTAACCACAGCAACAAGGGAGCACAAAGTTAATGTCAAACCATTATAATGTTGACATAGCCAAGAATAACATTCATTTTAGCCAGTATTGCACAAATGCTAGCAAGACTCGCTTAGCAAAAAGGCGCAATTTCCCCACGTGGCTAAAGCTCGTAGCTAACATTTGGTAATTAATGCAAATGGTTATGTTATAAAAGCATCTTAAGATTTTGTTTGTCTTGCTCTAATACCTTTTGTAAATCGTTGGACCAAAGTATAGGCTGCTGTTGATGTTGCTGAACAAGTCACGCTGAAAAGAAGGACAAGTTTGTCAAAACCTCAAATAAAACTTCCGGTTGGTCTTTCAAAATAAAGCTAAACTACATTTACTACAGCCTCACATTGTCTCTACATCTCATGATTCACGTGCTTTACATTCACAAATAAAATGTGTTTATTATCGCTCCCTTCTTTTTACTAGATTGCATAATTTATTTATTTATTTACCTAAATGTTGCCATTTTTGTTTCAAGCCATGCTTTTACTCTGAAAATTCTCGCAACCCCTTTCCTTTACTAAATGGAATGGTTTTACACACATGTCATCAGCTGCAGCCAGGTAGTAAGATCATTTTTACCGCGTTATGTTGAGCGCTACATCCACGTACAGAAGCCGTGAGGTCCATCTTTTTTTCTGCTTTGACTTTACGACGTTCCGCTTCCTTTGGACCAGGGGGCAGGTTCCTCCCTCTCAGACCCCAAGGTAGTTACTTTTAATCGGTCTGTGTGGGTGAAGAAGGCGAGCGCAGAAGCTGGACACTCATCACACACCGGCGGGGGGAGTTGTTGTAACTTTTTGAGAGTTTCTTTTCCCCCAAAAAGTTTCTTTCTGCTTGATTTGAACTTGGAGCGAGGAAAGAGGTCTGCAAGTCCGTGGAGCAGGGGCAGGAGAGGTGCCTGGTTTGCTTTGCTGCTGTAGAAAGGTGAGATTCGTGTGCTATTCTTCTCTTATTGTCTTTTTAGAATCTCTGTTGCATTTACAGTAGTTCTACCTGCTTTACCAGTGCAAAATATAGCACAAAGTTAGTAGAAACTCCTCCTATAGTTGTCATGAAAGTGTTGTTGCTTTTGTAAATAATACAAGACTGATTCATTCTTTTTTACATGGAGAATAGGCTTTTTCAGTGGTATGTGGTAACAGTGCATAGCCTAAACACTGCAAAAAGTGATAAGTTAAAATGACTGGGATTAAGTACCTTAATTGGAGTAATTCTGACTAAGAATAAGACTTTTTGCATTTAAAATTTGAAAAAAACAACTTATTTGCAACGACTTGATATTTATTGTCTAATTTTAAGTGCACTCTATATTATTTTCTTATTATAATTGCCAAAATACTTGCTCAACAGGCAGATCATTTTACTTACCTGCTCAAATCAAGGCCATTTTACTTATTTGAAGAAAATGTTGGGTAGTTCTAGATCTCTTTTTGCAGTGGACTGGTTCTCAAACATCTAAAATAAACCTACATTGGACTCAATTATCTCTAAAGTAGGTGTAAAGTTTAAAACATGTAAAAATTCATTTAGATAGTGATCATGTTAAAATTAGATTGCACCACCTACAGAGGCAAGTAAGCCCTGTTCATGAATCATTACCCATATAACATTTTTTTAAAATCTTCTTAGCCATTTAATTAATAACCCATTGACTTTTGAAGTGGAGCCGCTGCTTCACGTGTAGACCGGAGATAAAAATACAGAAAATCAGGCTTTAGTTTTACATCCTAGAGTTAGTGGGCTTTGTGGCTTGCTCTCTTTTCAATTTAGGCTCATGTAATAACAGTTTACATCTACAAAGCACTGTCACGATGAAGTCACCTTGAGTAGCCCATAATACAAGCCATATGTGACGATACAGCTACTTGAAAGGACCGAACGGAGTTACTACAAGATATTGGAGTCGGCAGCCTTTATGAATGTAGGTTTTATTGATGTAACTCGACTTCTGTTGTGGTTTGAAGCTTGTAGTTCCACCTTTTTACAAGTTTACAATAGTCAATGGGACTCTTTAGATGTTAGTCACTGTCTTGTCATTTATTGCGCTTGACAAGTTTCTCAAAGCCCAAAGACAGTGGCCCATTATTCATTCTCTTTCCGCACTCTCTGGTGATAAGTTCAAAGTTACATACCGTATATAGCCAGAGCTACAGATGCCCTGAGGCTGAGTGACAGAAACATGGCTACCTATCTGTGCCCATCGCCTATCAGACCTCTACCGATAACTTTATTGATCATAGTACAAAGCTCTAACTAGTAACTACTGAGCCACTTTTTTTTTCAAAAGGATGTCGTTGTCAATATGGCAGACAATGCATTGATTGATTATAGATTGCAAAGACAGCTCCAGTACAAAGACGTCTCTTTTCAGCATGTTTAATGATTAACTCATTTTACAAGCACAATCTTACAACTTCTGCAGTGATTGCAATATTAGGTGACATCACGAGAAGCCACAAAATACTGCGAGTTACATATTTTTTGCAAACACAGCCTAAAACAAAAATGTATTACGAGTTAAAATGTGCCAAAATTCATTTTTGGTCCAGATTTTCTTAATTTAGCTCCATTTTAGTCTTATTTAGTCACAATTTCATGTAAGATTGTAATGAAGCTATCACAATAATATCATTAACACAATTTTCAAGATGGTAATTAGTAATAGATTGCGTCCATGTTACAGAATTCTATTTCAGTCAGAGCAGGTGCCAATACAACTTTATGAGAAGGAAACAGTTTTTGAAAGAAATTTCCAAAAGAAAATTGAGAAATATTGTACTTCATTCACAAACCTGCCATATTATTCTTATGGCTGAAAGGCCTCTAGCCCCCCCTCTACTGACATCACAGATCACACACATGTTTTGAATGCTGTCACCACTTTTGGACACCTAAAAGAGAAAATAATTAGACCTTAGCTCATATGTGCTGACAGAGAAGACCTTGAACTTTGTGGCTGTTTTTGTTTCATGAGGATTGGCCCAGGAATTACACAGACATTTTGCAATAAAATATGACAAGAAATCTTACCATACTTACTAGCACCTCAATGTTAAACTATTGGTTCTTTAGAATACTGTGATGTCACGTGAGCACAAGCTATTGCTGGTAATTCTGAGGAATGAAGAAGTGATGTGGCTTTCAGTGTCTTCATAAAGTACTGTAATGGAAAAAAATGTCACCGGTCTAGCCTTCGGTATAATAATTTGTTATGACCCACCTGCCTGTAGTGTATACAGTGACAGCAGTCGGGTTGCCAGGTTGGTGAAAATGTTGACATAGAGGTGAGGCTTCTGTATGAATAACAGGATAAGGTGTTGAGTCGCGTGGGCGTGCAGCCGGGCAGTGTGTTTACTCTGTCATCTCGGCCAAAACGTGTAATCACACTGACTGGAGCCCTCTGTCCGCGCTCAGGTCGTGTGTTTGTTTCTTTATGAGGTCGGTCGGGACAGGTTGGGCTTTCACAGTCTTTGAATGAATTGCACTTTTAAATGGATGGGACTAGAGTTGGGAGATACAGCTATCGCGATATGTATCGCATCGTTTCTTCTTCTGTGGTATGTCCTCAGACTGTCCGCTCTGTTGATGCCAGCCATTCCAGGGTGTTGGGATGAACTGGTGCAGCCTTGATGTTTCCACAGATTTCCACTGGTCCCTCCATTTGGTTTTGACCCAGGTGGACTTGGGCAGGACCGCTGTTGTTGTTTGGAGCAGTCTGTGGGCGTGGCTAGTCTGTGGGCGTGGCCAGTCAAGGGGCGGCGAGATTTAAGGCGAGTGGGCTTTGGGGGCCTTTTGCACGAGAGCCAACATGGCTAGCTACAACGTACAGTAGATTGCATTGACTTCACGCTGATACAAATAATAATAATAATGCATTGGTTTTATATAGTGCTTTTCTGGACACTCAAAGACGCTTTACATGGCATCATGCCATCGGCCCTTCCGACCACCACCACACATTCACTCTCTCACTACATTCATACAGGCTGTGGGTGAAGTGTCTTGCCCCAGGACACAACGACAGTCTGCAGCTGCAGGAGCCGGGATTCGAATCCCCGACCTCTCGATCATAGGAAGACCCGCTCTACCACCTGCGCCACTGTCGCCCCGACAATACAATTCCATGAGAGAGAAACAGTTTTTTAAAGAAATTTCCAAAAAGAATATTTACCAATTTTATCCTTGATCCGTATTTGATGTAGCGCTGGGCGATATGATGATAAAAATCAAATCGTGATCTGGTCTCCATGACGATCTGGTTTTTGGTAACATCGTCATATCGTCGTGATTCAATTTTTTATGTTTAACGCAGCTCTGAGCTCAAATACTTTCTCTCCACTCACTGTTTCTACTGTCAGGACTAAACCAGAACTAAATCAGGAGAAAAGGTCTAAACCTGGTCCAAAATCACGGACCGAATCTAGATTAAACCAGGACTAAACCAAGAAGTAAACTGGACTAATGCAGAGACTCCAAGGACTCAATTCGAAAAAAACAAGAGAAAACGGGGTCTAAATCGGGTCTAAACCTGGACTAAACCAGGACAATATCACATACTGAACCAGGACTAAACCAGGACTGACCCATGAGGGAAACATGTACCCAACTGAAACTCTGACTAAGGCCTTAACCAAGACTAAACCAGGACACCAGGTCTAAATCCAAGAAGAAGCAGATGGCTTTAGTCGCCTTTAAAATCAATCAATCAGTCAATCAATTTATTTTTGTAAGGCCCAATATCACAACAGGAGTCGTCTCAGAGGACGGCACAGACAAAACAAATCATTCAGAATGATCAAAATAAGTCACACAAATGAATGTCACACATGAATGAAATGTCTCAATCAGATGTAATGTCCCGTAAATAAGTAAATGGCTTAGAGTAACAAGCTTAGAGTATCCCTCCCACCCCCAACCCACATCCTTAGACCTTCCTCATTTAAACTAAAGAAAATCGTGATTAGATGTTTTGGCCCAGCCCGTATTTGTTGTTGATTGGATTCACAAACCTGCCATACTATTCTTATGGCTGAAAGTCATATACAAACCAACATCAGACATCATATTGTCACCACTTTTTGACACCTTTATGAGAAAATATTTAGACCTTAGTTCGCATGTGCTGACAGAGAACATGTTAAACTTTGTGACAGTATTTGTTTCATGTGGATTGGCGCAGGAATTACAGAGAAATTGGCAATAAACGAAGACTAGAAATCTGCATTTACCATGGAAGTTGCCATGCACCTTTTGCACCTCTGTAGCACCGGGCCTGGATACGAGACACAAGAGTGTGTGATATTTTACTTTCAACACAGTACGTTACGTTCAATTTCAATTCATTAATTCATAATTTGTAACTAATTTGTTTATTTGTGTCAAAACAAAAGCACTAAATCAGGACCAAAGCAAGGTTAAAAAATGGAATTAAATTTTGTGAATTGTAGCTAAAACAGAACTTTTGCACATTTACAGTATAAGTTCCATGCATTTTTTGCCTGTGAGTTTTAGTGGAAAAATGTGTACATTGATTTCAGTCAGATGGAAGACTTTTTTTAAAATTTTGCGATGTATTGTGGCTTCTGGCAATATGGATATTGCATCACATAATACCTTTTGCGATATATTCTGCAGCCCTTGTTGTATGAAACATGAAATGCAGTAACTTGTAATCACAATAAACCACAATTTTCTTATTTTCTTCAGTTTTCTAGTGGGTTAGTACAGTAGAATAAAATCATAATAAAGTTTTGGTGAGAGGTTTTTTTTTATGCATTTTTATTTTGAACATATGCTAGCCAGACTCAGTCAGCATTGAGTTGAATACAATCTGCATTTAAGTAATTTAAAGTATATAAAGAGGAAAACTCAAGTCATTTTCTTTAAATGTGTTGAAATACCATCTGGGCTATTAGCTAATCATATGTTATTAGTACTTTATCAGCCATTACATTTTGTTTTTATTAGTAAGACAGGATAGTAAGTATTATTTTGAAGTAAGAACTGAGTCTGCACATGTTTTGGCTGCCTCTTGTTTCTCTCAATGGAAGGGGCGGAGGTGGGACACTTTACAACAGGGCAAGTAAGGCACCTACATCATCACTCCTCCAGGAAGTCCTCCCCAGAATTTCCTTTTATAGAAGCCGAACACAAAAGGCTTGTTGTCTGCTTCCTGTAAACAGTGGTGGCCCTGTTTTCTGCGCTGTGATTGGTCCAGGCCGTGTCGTGAGGCTCGGGGAGTTCCAGGATGGGGAAGTGGGTTTCCCTTAGCGACCAGAGGCCTCTGGGACAAGAGAGGACTGAAATAATGGGGAATTGAAACTGAGTTGGTACATATTTGTGAGGACAATTTGCCCATGCATAAGACAGGAGAGGACGGGGGTGATTTCTAATAATACTAATGCTGCTGGAGTAGGAGGGGACAAAAACTAAATGTGATTTTTCTGAGAAGAGTTGCAGTTTTCTTTTAAAATAGGCTAGGGCTGGACGATATGATGATAAAAATATGCTGACAATCTGCTTTTTTAGTAACATCGTCATATCGTGATTCAATGGTTTTCACGTTTAGCGCAGGTCTGAGCTCAAAAACTGACACTTTCTCCACTCACTGCTACTGTCAGGATTAAACCAGAGCTAAACCAGGAGAAAACTAGGTCTAAACCTGGTCCAAAATAGGACAATATCACAGACTGAATCTAGATTAAGCCAGGACTAAACCAAGAAGTAAACCAGACTCAAGCAGAGACTGAAATCAAGGTCTAAACCAGGACCAGACTAAAAAGGACTTAATGATTACCCAGGACTAAACCAGGACGAAACCCAAGGGCTCAATCAGAAATAAACCAAGAGAAAACTGGGTCTAAATCAGATTTAAACCAGGACTAAACCCAGGATTAAACCCAAGAGCTCAATCAGAAATAAACCAAGAGAAATCTGGGTCTAAATCAGGTTTAAACCAGGACTAAACCAGAAATGAACCCAAGGACTCAATCAGAAATAAACCAAGACATGTTCGTAACATGTCTGTATGATTGTTCATGGTGAGGCCTCATGGAGACTGGATGTTTTGCTGTTTTCAGAAGGCATTATCTTGCCAAACTACCTGCAGCATTTGCCATTCAAAAATTGTGATTGTCCTGGATGAATCTGGCATCCATTTGTGCTTATCTGGCAACTTGCTACGTCATCCGAGCGTGTACTGCATTGTGTGGCCTGTATTTGTTCACCTGTTGGCCTGAATTTCATGTCTCACCCAAGTGTAGCTCGGAGCTGTGTAAAAGTATATTTACAATGACTCTCCTGTTGACACTGAGTGGAAGCAGGGAGCGCACCAGCCCTTAGTGGGGAGGGGCTTTCGCGTGAGTGCGAACTTTACACCACGCCCAAACTCCAGTCGCCCCTGAAGCTACCAAATTCCTGCACAGAGTCAACTTGTCTAAGCCTGAAAACCTTGTTCCACGGCCGAATGCGCCATGTGTCTCAAAAGGTCTGGACCACAGTCTTTTTCATGGAATTCTGCTAAATTTTCAGCTTGAAAGAGCCATTTCTTGATGAAAATGCAAACTATTTGTGAAGAGTTGACACCAATTTGGTTTAGTCATAGTTTAGGCCTAGTTTAGACCCGGGTTGATCCTGGTGTCCTCCTAAATTAGTCCTGATTTAGACCTGGATTATTAGTCCTGGTTTACACCCGAATTGGTCCTGATTTAGTAATGGTTTAGTTCTGATTTGGTCCTGGTTCAGACCTCGTTTAGATCTGGTTAGCTGTGATTTTGTCCTGGTTTAAACCTGGTTTATCTGGTTATCTAGTATGTTTACTGTACTAAACCAGAATTAAGTTAGGTCTATATGAGGACTAAGCCAAAACTTTAACAGATTAGATAGTGAAGGAGCCACAAAAGGTCCAAATCCAAGGAGTTGCTTGTGTCTCTAAAACAATTTGTTGCAGGTGCCAGTACTTGGAGTTTTATGAGAATTTTAGGGCTTAATCAGAACAAAGCCAGGACTAAAATCAGCGCCAGCTCCAGAACAATCCGACTGAAATAGAGATTCCCATCATTAAAATAGACTGTGGTGCATCTAAATCTGAGGAAAATTTTTAAATTATGCTCCACCCTTTTGCACTAAAATCAGGCTAACACTAGAACCACATCAGGTCTAAAGCTTCAGACTTAACTATTGAAGTAACTATTTCACAACCAATTTAAATTTAAAAAAATACCAACTAAAGACTAAACTAGATCTAGCCATGTGTTCACTGCATTTTGGCATCGTTTTGGTCAAAGTTATAATCCTGCTGACAAAAATTAGACTAAAACTAAATGTAAAGTAGTTCATAACGACTAAAACCTTGACTAAAGAGCCTCATATCATTGAAATTCACTGCCAAAGGAGCAGGTCTGTGCCTTGTTCACATCAGCCTTTGTGAAGCAGTGAACCGTGATTAAGTATAATTCAATTCAATTACATAAATGACTAAATTCAATTTAGATTTTGTCAACTACATGTACATTCAATTTTAGTAGTTTAATGTGTGAAACTAGAGACTTAGACGTTATTTGACTAAATCTGGACTTAAACTAGAACGGACCAAGACTAAAACTACATTGAAACATGTTGTCAAAATGAAAACTGAGCTGTACCGGGTCATGTGGGACTAAACCAGGGCTAAAAATCATAGAAGGAGATGATTTTAAACTTCAAAATCTTCAATCAGATATAAGCCTCCATTGTGGGTAACATGGGCCCCCCTTGCTATATCACACGCACACACATTTTCGCACATTGAAAACACACATTAAAGGCCCCCGTCTAAATATATCCTGCCTGGACACGCACACTTGCCCCATCACAGGGTAGCGAAGGAATGAGACGGGCCGGCTAAGACCTGCCCCGACAGTGGGTGAGGAGGAGAGGGAGAAAGGGGAGAAATCGCAGCTTAGCAGGTAAACGAAAACCCAGGGACTCGGCGGACTTAAAGCTTTAAAGCTAGCCGGCTCCCTAAAGTTGCTCACTGCTGGCCGGATCTTCTGTATAAGGCGTACAGAAGAGGCGAGGCAAGAGGTAAGTAGGCAAGGAGTTCCTACTAGAGATTGTTTTTGATATTTAAGTTGCTAAGAATGGCAAAAGAGCCCTGACATGTGGATTCAATGCATGTAACTTGTCCTGTATCAAACGGGGCATTGTCCAACATGCATAATGCTTTTTTCCATGTTCATAACGAGACCGAGTGGAAATATACGGCTTGTATTTGTAAATTATAGAGCAGTGATTTAGCATTTGCTCAGGGGGACTGCTGCTGACGTGTCTGCAGTTTGTGTGGCCTCAGGGTTTGGACAAATCCGTGCACGAAAACGATCTGTATACGCGCACCCTAAAGGCTAACATTATGTGGATATGTTGGAATAGTCATCATAATGGCATGGATTTGTACTGCATTTTACAAGTTTAAGGTTATCAACGCTGTAGTAAGTCTAGAACAGGACTCGAACCGATTTTGTTCATGTATTTTGCAAAAACGAGTACACACAATTATGATTCACAAGCGGATTCTGTCCCTAAGGTGGAGAAAAAAAACATTGCAAGTGACCTCAAGGTGCACCGTTGCAGTCTTCAAATTCTGGGATTTCTCTTTGATGATGTAAAGTAAAGAGAAGAAGAAGAAGAAGGAGGCAGGAATTTGCATGTGTTTTGACTCGTACTTTTGGAATTGGCCCTGTTCACTATGGAAAAAAATCCATCTTAAATAAGAAAAATGGCTTAAAAAGTACTTGAATTAACAGAATATGCTGATTTTGTCTTTCAATAAGATTGCCAATGGAACAAGCATTATTTCCCTTAAAATAGGAGTAATTACCTTTTTATACTTAAGATTGAACTTAAGTCTCACTTTAAGTTTGTCCAAATCTCCTCAAAATCATTAAATTCTCTAAATTCAAGAACTTTTTTTTTTACAGTGTTTGCCTCCCGAATAGTACATTTTTGTATGCACATAAAGGCCAAAAAGTCATCCATGTCTAGGGCTTGTCATGAACTTATTTGCCGACTGGTCTGCGACTAATGTTACTATCCACAGTTTAGAAGTTAGTTGGGAAGTTCTTGTTTCTAATTTTAACATAATGAAAGTTATGGTTATGAAGGAAATGATGGCTTTGGTGGTATAGGACAAATCTATCAAATATATAACACAAAATGGTGGTCACAGAATAGAAGACATGATCTTTTGTTATGTTTTTATTGTATAATACGGTCACTAAAATAGGACATTAGGATTGGGAGTTTTGGGGTGCTCTTCTTTTTTTGTGTTTTTTGAATACTTTAGCATGTCTGGGCCAGGGAACTATAGTGGAGGGCCGGATTTTGCCCGCAGGCCTTACATTGCCAATCCTTGCACTCGACTATCACATGCTTCAAACTTAACTGACCGAAGAGTTATTAGTGTTGTGTCTAGAGTTGTCACGATACTGGGATGACCAGATATCCCACACTAGTTTACCCAGGACAGTCCCAGGTTCAAGCCCAGTTTGTCCCAGTGAAGTTATCTAAAACCATTGATTTGTCCCAGTTTTACACAACCTTTTTCACCACTTGGAACCTAATTACTTTTGCCTATTGTTTTCAATGCAAAGTTTCTATAGCAATCACCTCAATCCTTTTAGAAACCAATAGTTTTACCGGTTAACGAGGGGAAAGAAAGTCACAATTTGGCTCGACACAAAAAGTTCAATTGTCAAAGTTTTTATTGTGGAAAATCTGGTCACCCTGGCCTACACAATACAATACTAAAATTTCAAAATTGATTTCGATGCTAACTCTATACCATAGAGTGTATATAATAATGGAGATATTGGCTAGTTCTCCGCGAAGCCTGCTAGCATACAGGGGCTGACTCTGGAACCTGGAAGCTCCTATTGACTTACATGTAAACTTTTTGGCCTCTCATTAACTCATTATTGAAATAGTGTTGTTAATATGACCCTCAAGTGCTTGTCTTACCACACGCTACACAGTCCTGTTTCATATTTTCAACATTAAAAGAGAACGTAACTCACTCATACCTTTTTAATATGGATTTGGCTCCACAAATTCAACATGGCGGTGGGTCAAGCTTTGTTAGCCCGCGCCGAATACTATGGAAAGCTTCGCAGGCTCCCTCCATCTTTCTTTTACACTCTATACTCTACAGCAGGGATCTCCAACCAGTAGCTTGGGAGCTATCGGTAGCTACCAGTAGCTCGTCACAGGTTTTTTACATTTCTACATATGCTTGATGAGTCATATTTTAGATGCGTTTTTGTTGTTCTGAGCAAAATATCTCCAAATATAGTCAAGTATAAACAAAGCAGTAACTATTGTAATTTTCTTTTATTGAGTTGAATGATCATCTTGGCAGTCCTAAAGGCCGAGTTCCATGTGTTTCTTTGAATTATAAATAGCTCGCTGGCATTTTTGTTTGCTCAAAACTAGCTCGCAAGGTAAATAAAAAGGTTGGAGACCCCTGCTCTACAGTATACCCAATACCAAATTGCACTTTTAAGCACTCATTTGGTTGATTCATATTGCCATATGGTGAACTCCTGTGTCTTACTGTCCACATAGTATTGTAACGCTATAATGCAAAGTCAAAATCATTGTCATTTTTAATATTATCTCTGGGTTTTCTCTTCTTCTGAGAGAATCAATAACCTGCTCAGTTGAATATCAAGTTGAGATACAAGATTTAGTATGAATTGGAACCCCTTTTTAAAAAACAGTATAAAGGCCTGCGCATGACCCCGTTCATGACAACACAATGTGGCACTTTTAGTCAGGCAGCGAGAGGTGCTTTCCTTCTTCCTGCATGTGATGTCACTAAAAGCAGGCTTTGATTAAACTGCTGGTGCTGCAGCTCACAGACTGTATTTGTGGTTTTGGTTTTGGGGTTAGACTCGGCATGTCTCTCTACAATCTCAGTTTTTACCATATTAGGGCCTCATTCAGAGTCACCATCCACTGTAGATCTCTTGCTTATAGATAGCAGTTTATAGCAGTTGAAATCGATACATATATGAGGGCAATTGCTCAGTGATAAACATTTTTGATTGCAAACTCAGCCAGTTAGAAAGACTTGGTTCTACATTGAAAGTTTATGTGGCAAACAGGACTTTCCTAGGGGTCAACCTTTTCATAAAAGAACAAGTTGCTGGGATAAGATAACAGATAAGATAATACTTTATTGATCTCACAATGGATAAATGTATTGCAGTTCAGTCACAAGGAAATACTAGTCAATGTATTGACAACTGTTACCAACCCTGGATGACTCAGGAAAGGGCATCTGACATAAAATGCACAAGGCCTGAAAGGTTTTTTTGGTGTAGTAACCTCCAAAAAAAGATTCCAGGGTTTGTGTATAAAAGGGTTTTTTATTTCTGAATACTCAAAGATGCTTTACACGGCATTATTCCTTCAGTCCATACTTGGTGGTAAGCCATAGCTGCCCCCGGGGTACACTGAAAAGTACTTACGAACTAAAATAAATACTTATTTTATTATATTTTTTCTTACTTATGAAATGAAACCTATTTTTCGATTTTGTTTTTCCTGTTCTGGAAATGGCTTGTGACACACTTTTGGGTCTCAACCCAGCAGTTGAGAACCACCAGTTTTTTCCCACAAATTCAAAAGATTTTGGTGGTTTAGGGAATCTTCCTATAAAGGATTTAATCCAATATTGATTTTGGTGTTAAAATGTCACTTTGTACTGATATTTTTTATCTTGTAACAAGAATTTTAACAGTATAGGCACCTTTTTATGTTTATGATAAGAAAATAAGCAAAAAATGCTATTTCCTGCTCAGATATCTTGCTCAGCATTAGGAGTGTGACAATATATCGATTTTCCATATATCGCGATATTTTGTGGCACGGCTCGATACGTTTTATGCTCATATCAATACTTTTGATAACATCTTGCATAATCATTTACAATGTAATGAATATTAATGAGGCTGCAGTGCTCCAGTGCTTTCACACTAATTAGAGGTGAGTAATGGTCAATACCACAGTCAGGACACACAAGTAAATAACTTTTAATGATAGTGCTTATAATTATAAATAAGATTAACTTGTGGTTCATTTCCTCATTTTGGAAACGTGTAGTTAAATGTAAATGAAGTGATGTGTCACCATTTAAGAAAAAAATTGAACAATTCATATGAAAACAAGTATAAATCATAGACAAATATGGAGCGTGTATCATAGAAAGTAAAAATGTTGGAAAATATTTTAAAATACTCTTCTTTAAAAATAGTAATATATCACTTTTGATATTGCAATATATCAAGGTAGCAAGGTTATCGTGAGCCATGTACCGTGTATCGCACTGGTTCCCAAAGTGGGGTCTGGGGTCCCCTGGGGGTCCTCAGAGGCACTGCAGGGGGGCCTCCATAGGTTGACCACACTCAATCATATCAAAATAGACATTATAATGACCTTTATATGAATTTGTTTATATATAATGTAAGTTATTGTATTCCCACTGTTTTCTTGTACTGTATATGTAAAATTAAACAAAAATTGTGAATTCTTATCATCGGGGGTCCCAAGAGATCTGTGGATGTATAAGGGATCCACTACACTCTCACGTTTGGGAATGGCTGGTGTATCTTATCGAATCGTGAGGTACCCAGAGGTTCCCTATCAGCATGTGTTTTGAATATGGGGGGATGACTATGGACTCACTGGCTTCGGAGCCTATACAGGAAATAACTTTTCTATTTTGCATGTGTTTTATGTCTGTCTTTCTTTCTAGTATGGACCTTTTTATTCTTGTGTCCGAAATAAAGTATTGACTTGAATTGAAATTAGACCATTGGGGGGGCATCATAGTCTGTTATTTATGGGAAACACTGACCACTCATCTTGTTAACAACATATTGCCCCCCTCTTTACAGTATATGAACCTCAAAAGGGCAGGGCATGATGTGCATGTCATTTCTCTGGACTCTCAAACTGCCTCGCGGCTGACTTCTCTCTGGCTCCTTTCCTTCCTCATTCATTCGCGAGTGAGCACGACGCGTCACTTCTCCCATTCAGCTCTGCTTCCTGTTCACATAAGTCTGCTCCTATGTTTTCACCTCTGCGACATGATCTGAGGCATGGATGGGTCAGTAGCTCTTCTCTTTCGACTTTTAAATGCAGCACATATACCGTATATACTGTATAGTTGTGGCGCTAATCTTTATTGTTGACGCATTGCACAACATGCCCTAAAGGAGAAGTGTCTGTCACCTTCTGTCAGTTTGCGCCGCTTTGTTTTTGACAGTGGCTTATGCTTGATCGTTCTTACATCATGTGACTTTTTAAGCTATGTTTTCATTTTCTGTTCTGGACTATCAACCTTGTAATAATGCTGCAAAAATGGATATTCTGATGAGTTAAAAATACTCAAAGTTCAGAATTTTGAGTAATTTTGACTCGCCAAGTTAAAAAAATATATATTTTTGCTTTTAAAATAAGAAAAAATGTACCATTCCAAGACAATTTAGAGTTATTATCTAATTTTAAGTGCAATGTTTTCCTCAATTTAAGTGAAAAATACTTCCATTGGCCGATTTGTTTTACTTACCAGCTCAAATCGAGGTTTTTGGATTACTTTTCGCAGTGAAGCCGATATACAATGTGTTTTTTTTTGCAGTTTTAAAATGAATGGAATAGTTTGATCTCAAAATACCAATCATAAATATTGTAGTGAGTGAATCCCTGATGATGATAATGATAGTGATAGTGGTGAGACAGGAACTACTGGAGGTGCAACTTTGGCCGTGCACTTTTTAATGGAATTTGATTATCCCTTCTGGTCAGGAATTCAAGATCATTGTACAGTGCCTGACAAAAGTCCTGTCGCTTATCCAAACTGTAGGAACAACAAATAATAACTTGACTTGTAGTTGATCAATTGAAATCAGAAATGGCTTATAAGATTATGTTTATTATACCAAAAGAAAGTTTTGTGTCATTCATTGAGTTTTATAATTTAATTAAGACAGACAGGTCAGATTTTGCTTGGACATAAGTCTTGTCGCATACAAAAATAATGTTGAAATTATACATATACTTTATTTTCAACGCACAAAAACGTTTGTATGCGACAAGACAAGTTATTATTTGTTGTTTCTACAGTTTGGATAAGCGACAGGACTTTTGTTATGGTTATGGTACATTTTTAATCTGTTGTCCTTAGTCCTTGTTAAGTGCAAAACACACAATCACTGGTAGATGTTCTTGATTAGCAATTGAGATTTAATTTTGGTGTGATGAGATGTTTTATCTGAATTTCTCACTGGCAGATTTCATTATTCTTCATTTAAGCAGTTTGTTTTTTAAGCAGTAGAAATGGATTGGATATGACCACAACAAAGCCCTGAAGTAGGATCAAAATAAATGCTTATTTACTAATTAAGTACCTTAAGTATTTACAATTTTAAGGCCCGAACAAAGATCAGACCAGGTTTTTCAGCATACCTGACAGCTTCCACTGCTCACTTCCTGCAGTCTTCCTCAGAGTTGGTCACGTGATGCTATTGTCTTGTCAGCTGATTTACAACGTTTTTGGCTGTTTTCCCACTGGTGGAAGACGGACGACAGCGCCATCCGCAGTCCAACTTCTTCTGTATGACATCCCCAAAATCATCGGTACAGAACACAACAAATATCAGTGCTGGATAAAGGAGACTTTTGAAATTTAGAAAGGTGCCCTCGGGACAGTTAACCGGGATGAGGGGGCTTTTTTGCTTTCACACCCCTGGGACGCTGTACTGAAGACGTTGGGACTGCAGATGGCGCTGTCGTCCTACCTCCACCGGTGGGAAAACAGGGCCAAAAACTGTGTTTAATCAGCTGACAATGCACGCCACAGTAACATCATGTGAGGAAGCCTGCAGGAAGTGACCAGTCCAATCCGTCAGGTACATTGATAAACCTAAACTCTAATCAAGGGCATACAGTATATACAGTTGTGCTCAAAAGTTTACATACCCTTTTAATCTTTTGGGTATTTTTCATAGAATATGAATGATAACACACAAATATTTGTTTCCACTCATGGTTAGTGGTTGTGTGAAGCCATTTATTGTCAAAGAACTGAGTTTACTATTTTGAAATCATAATGAAACAGAAACAACTCAAATGTCCCTGAACTAGCCTTTACATAACCTTCAACAACTGCCAGGAAAACTATTCAGAAGCAAAGAAAAACTTACTTCAGCTGAAATACAGGACTCTGACACAATTGGACTCTTTGAAAAAACTGTTTTTTGTTTCAAGATGCACAATATGTAAACTTTTGATCAGGGACATTTGGCTAGTTTCTCTAGTTGAAAAGCGTAAACAAACAATAAATTGCTTCACTCAACCACTAACCAGGCGTGAAATAAAGGTTTTTGTGTTATCATTCATATTCTCTCTCACACTGGACACTGGAAACAAAGTAAGTGACAGAAAATTGCAGGAAATTAACCCTCAACCTTTTGATTAACCGGTTAAACTCCACCAGACCAGTCTCCACCACCTGAGCTGCTGCTGTCGTGTGTCGTCCTCTATTACAGTGGTTTGATTTGCACAATCCCAGCGTCCTTGTCCCGTTCTCTCTGCCTGCAGGGCGCGCTGTGTGTAGATGTGTGACAGTGGAGTGTGTGAGGACAAGCCCCCCGCCCCCCCTGTCAGGATGAGCAGTCAAGGAGGAGCCAAGGACCCCCAGGCGGCCAATCACAACTCGCGCCCGCTGCCGTCTGTGCCCGAGGAGAGGAAGTCCCGGAACAAGATCATCTCCATGTTTGCATCTGAGAAAGGTGCGACGAGTATGCGATACCTGTTATTCACTGTTTTTAGGGGCTTTGTTGTACAGACATGGGCGCAGTTTAACTAACTGTGCCCATGTCCAATAAGGAAGGGAAAATTCCAAAAAAGTCAAACCAGGGTAAAACTAGGTAAAAATCGAAGCAAAATTGAGCAAAACCCTTAGTATCCTTGGTGGGAAATATGTTTTAGTGAAAATTTTGTCTCATGTCTCAAATGCATGTGGGCCAGAGTAGCTCCCTCAACCAGTTTGACTAAATTCTGGTAAATGATCCCTTCTCTTTCAAAAATGCTTCTGATATTCTCCTTCTGCACCATTTGACATTTAACACACTGTTTAAGATGAAAGATTCAGTTCGAAGCCCTCTCATTCAAATTCTCTCTGCCGATGAGCTCATAATCCCTTCAAAGGAAAAAACTATTTTCAGACTGGGTTAGACGTGTGTACTATTTTTACTCCAAAAATTGTATTACCAAAATATTAAGATCTGCACCCAGGAATAATTAAGCCATGGATTTCTAATATTAGGTTGTCCATTCAAGAAGCAATTAAAGTGAATTTTAGTTTCAGAACAGACCCTGTATGAAGGAGGGTTTCAAAGCTAAAAAAAAACATGCAAATTGCGGTTTAATCCTTGTTTAGTCCTGGTTTAATTCATAAAGTTGTTGCTCTGAAAGTGCAACAGCTAGTTGGGGCATGGGATCAGAATGTTGCCAGAATTTAAGTTTAAAGTTTTCTACATACATTGACTTAAATATTATCAGAGCCAGTTGGATGATGTGTTTATGTGTTTTTGTCAAAGGTACACGAAAGAAGGATCGGGACAAGGACAGGCCTGAGATCTCTTCTCCCTCAGATTTCGAACACACCATCCACGTAGGCTTCGATGCTGTTACCGGAGAATTTACGGTAAATAACATGCTGTTTTAGAGCATGCTTATCCAAATGTTCATTATTGTTCTGGCTACTCCTGGCAAATTTAGATTGTGATCAAAAACTATTGTGGAGTAGGTATTTTTTTAATATTCAGAACATTCTTGCTTTCTATGCAGCCAAATAGTTCAATTTGAAGTGCTGCATCTGCACATCTGCACACCAAACAGTTAATACATTAGTCGTAGCGTAGTTGTCCGCACACATGATGGGGGCAAGCGAATTCTTCAACCACAGTCGTCTAGGGGCAGACAGATAGAAAAATAATATAATATTAATATTATATATTACATTTTCTTATAGATTGTAACATTCCAATGCACCATGTAAATCTGTTATAGAACTTATAGGAACTTATAAAATGTAAAATAAGATCATCAGAATTTATAGCTGTATGATGTATCCAAACCCAGCTGAAATCCATTAGACCAGGGGTGTCCAAAGTG
The DNA here is from genome assembly GCA_900303255.1 of Lesueurigobius sanzi. Taxonomy (NCBI): domain Eukaryota; kingdom Metazoa; phylum Chordata; class Actinopteri; order Gobiiformes; family Gobiidae; genus Lesueurigobius; species Lesueurigobius sanzi. The sequence goes on from OMNZ01053259.1 coordinate 35,590, forward strand.
CGGCCCGGGGGCCAAATGCGGCCCTCAGACCAATTTTTGGTGGCCCAGAAGCTTCTTGCTTTATTTTTCTCTGGAAGTTTAACAATTCTGCACAGTTAAAATCTCAAAAGCTAACATTTTATTGTAAGACGAGAGCTTGCATTAACTAGTTCCAGACTAAATATAGGTGTGGGGAAAGGTTTAAACCTCTCTTTGACTGCACTGGCCACTGATTTGTGGCCCTCCATGCCGTATGCACTTCAATATGTGGCCCACGATGAAAAAGTTTGGACACCCCTTTATTAGACAGTCTTCAGTCATGTAGAATTAAAATGTCCAATGGGATTCTGATTGGATTCTTAAAGTCCCATTCACATGGACATCAGGCGGTTCTTCGCCCCAACATCTTCCAAGCCTGAGGTGCAAAAAACATCCTCCAATGATAATAAAAATGCAAAGTCAGATGAGAAAAAGCGGAAAACCCATTTGTCTTCAGATGAGGATGTAAAGAATACAAAGAAGACCAAGGCTTCCAAGTCATCAGAGAAGCGCAAAGAGGACGTGAAAAGACGCAAGAAACACGCAGTAATTGATTCAGACTCTGAAGAGGAGAAATCAGTGAAGCCAAAGAAGTCTCCTAAACAGAAACAGAAAGTATGAGCCCTTTGAAGTCAAATAGGATTCTGAGTGGAATCCAACAGGATATTTTAAATCTAATAGGATTCCTTAAGGATTCTTAAAATCCAAAAGGAATCCTATAGGATTTTTGATGAGGATAGAGACTGTATCATGTTGTGTCTCTGGCTGGACATCAAGAATTTAACCAAGACCAAACCCGGCTGCTTTCACTTAGGTTGTGGTCATTGTCTGCATTATTCATGGGTTTCATTGTGGCCCGCTCAGCTTTAGAGATCTATCGACTGCATTTTTCATTCCGCCTGTGTCTGTGTGTGTGTTTGCTTAGGGCATGCCAGAGCAGTGGGCCCGGCTCCTCCAAACCTCCAACATCAGCAAAACAGAGCAGAAACAAAACCCTCAGGCCGTAATCAAAATCCTCGAGTTCTACGGCAACTCCACGAGCCAAAAGCAGAAGTACCTCAGTTTCTCCGCCTCCGGTCAGTCCAGATGAATGAATCAAACTCACACAAAATGCACTCTCATTCCTCTGTCATGACATCTCTGTTTATTTGGTCTTTTTCAGATAAAGACTCGCAGTCGGTAAGTGTCACCAAAGTTACCTCAAATGTTTTCCTTTATTATCGGTAACAGTGTTCCCATGGCTTAAGCTAATATTTGAATTGCCTCTAAACAGTGGTAGCACATATAGCAAAATGGCATTTATTAACAACCATAGCTTCTAAAAATTGAAGGCAAAAATTTTCATTTCGATCTTAGTCCAAAGATCGTCATCAGCTACTAAAGACTTGAGCATGCTGTGTAAAAGTAAAAGTATTTATTAAGAGTTTATTATGAAATAATACGGGACCTAAACCAGGGCTAAACCAGGACTAAACCAGGACTAAACCAGAACTAAACCATGACTAAACTAGGTCTAAACTAGGACTAAACCAGGACTAAACCAGGTCTAAACCAGGACCTAAACCAGGACTAAACCATTACTAAAGCAGGACCTAAACCAGGACTAAACCATTACTAAAGCAGGACCTAAACCAGGACTAAACCATTACTAAAGCAGGACTAAACCAAGACTAAACCATTACTAAAGCAGGACTAAAGCAGGTCTAAACCAGGACTAAACCAAGACTAAACCAGTACTAAACCAGGACTAAATTAGGACTAAACTAGGACTAAACTAGGTCTAAACCAGGACTAAACCAAGACTAAACCAGTACTAAACCAGGACTAAACCAGGTCTAAACCAGTAATAAACCAGGACTAAACCAGGACTAAACCAGGACTAAACAAAGCCTAAACTAGACCAAAACCAGGTAAAGCCTACACCAGGATTAAACCAGGTCTAAACCAGGACTAAAACAGGTCTAAACCATGACTACACCAGGTCTAAACAAAGCCTAAACTAGACCAAAACCAGGTCTAAACCAAGACTAAACCAGACTAAACCCAGGTGTAAACAAAGCCTACACCAGGACTAAACCAGGTCTAAACCAGGTCTAAACCAGGTCAAAACCAAGACTAAACCAGGACTAAACCAGATCTAAACCAGGTCTAAACCAGGTCTAAACCAGGTCTAAACCAGGACTAAACCAGGTCTAAACCAGGACTATACCAGTACTAAATCAGAACTAAACCAGGTCTAAACCAGTACTAAACCAGTACTAAACCAGGACTAAACCAGTACTAAAGCAGGACCTAAACCAGGACTAAACCATTACTAAAGCAGGACTAAACCAGGACTAAACCAGGTCTAGTAGAGCGGACACTTTGAAAACTTTTACTTTTAACCTAATTTAAAAATGTAATGGAGTAGAAAGTACAAATACAGGCTCTAAAAAGTAGTGAAGTAAAAGTAAAAAGTATTGTACTTTTTACTTTGTTACTTTCCACCAGTGTATATTAGTAACCATAGCTTCTAATAATTGTCATTCATCAGACTTCTGTAAATACTGCACTACAGTTAGTCTCTTCAATACGAGTTGA